>PITA01002118.1:0-170957 GCA_004023965.1 Spilogale gracilis | reverse complement strand
TTTTCGCTTTTGTCTCCTTTGCCTTTGGAGACGTGTCTTGAAAGAAGTTGCTGTGGCCGATGTCAAAGAGGTTACTGCCTATGTTCTCTTCCAGGATTTTGATGGATTCCTGCCTCACGTTGAGGTCTTTCATCCATTTCGAGTTTGCCTTTGTGTGTGGTGTAAGCGAATGGTCTAGTTTCATTCTTCTATATGTAGCAAAACAACTATTCTTAATACTTAGTTTCTGAAATTTTTTTTTCTAGAAAATATCTAACTCAAATTGATATAAAAGCTGTCAGGAACTTAATGGAACGTGTATGTTATAGTACAAGGCAGATATTTTATGTGCTGGAGGATTATCTTTTCAAAATTATTATGGGGGTACCTGGCTGACTCGATAGAGCATACAATTCTTGATCTCAGTGTTGTGAGTTCAAGGCCCATGTTGGGTGTGGCGCTTACTTTAAAAAAAAAAAAATGGGTTCCTGGTTTGCTCAGTTGGTTAAGCATGTACCTTCCACTCAGGTCATGATCCAAGGGTCATGGGATTGAGCCCCGCATCAGGCTCCTTAGGGAGCCTGCTTCTCCTCCCTCTGCCTGCTACTACTCCTGCTTGTGCTATCTCCCTCTCTGTCAAATCAAATCTTTGGGGTGGGGGGGAAGCAAAACCTAAAAAAATTATGTAGGTCACATCAATGGAAAAAAGCAACATTACTTTTTTTTATGATTTTATTTATTTATTTGACACATAGATTACAAGTAGGCAGAGAGGCAGCCAGAGAGAGCGGAGGAAACAGGCTCCCTGGTGAGCAGAGAGCCCGACTCAGGCCTCCATCCCAGGACCCTGGGATCATGACCTGAGCTGAAGGCAGAGGTTTTATCCCACTAGCCACCCAGGCAGCCACAACATTACTTTTATTGGTAGTTCTGTCACTTTCCTAAAACTCTACAAAACCTTTTGTTTCTAAACAGTGAATAGCATATAAAATATTGGGAATTATTGATCAGAAATAAGATGGTGGGCGGTGTACCTGGGTAGCTCAGTCTGTTAAGTGTGTGTGCCTTTGGCTCACATCACGGTCCCAGGGTCCTGAGATCAAGCCCTGTGTTGGGCTTCCTGCTCAGCAGGGAGCCTGCTTCTCCCTCTGCCTCTGCCCTTCCCTCCCCCCAATTCCTGTTCTCTCTCAAATAAATAAAATCTATTTTATTTTTTTTAAAGGTTTTACTTACTTGACAGCACAAGTGGGGAGCGGCAGGCAGAGAGAGAGGAAGAAGCAGGCTCCCCGCTGAGCAAGGAGCCTAATGTCAGACTTGATGCCAGGACCTTGAGACCATGACCTGAGCTGAAGGCAGAGGCTTAACTTACTGAGCCACCCAGGCGCCCCAAACAAAATTAAAAATAAAATTTAAAAAACAGATCATAGCAGGAAAACCAAAGTTGGTTGGCTGTTGTCTTCAGAAGGAGCATATTAATTGGATTCATTGGATTCATTCCCAGCTACATTGGCTAATAGCAACAAGCAGGGAAAGTGGGGAAGGTGTTCATTCCCTCCTTTGGGAAACACAAACATCATTTACTTTTATGAATCTTGTAGGCAATGTCACTAGAGTCGGCCACAGAAATACCATGATTTCTACTCATCAGCTGGACGAGGTTTCTGATTTTTAGGGGCATTGACAATGATGTTCTTTATGAGAATGAAGAATGTCCTCAAGCAGGGTTGAAAAGCAAGAATAATGAGGTTGGATTTCCTAGCATCACTACGTAAGGACCACAGTTTTCTGAACCCCAGCCATTCTCTCTGGGGAACCTTCTGTGTGCTCTGTATTTGTGTGGTGGGGGAATCCTTGCCCCCCGATAGCTTAGGATCTGGTTTAAAGTGAAATGACAACATACATGAGTACAAGCAAGTACGATGTTGGCTCATTACATCATTTGACTGGAAGTGCAGAACAACAGAGAGATCCACAAGACATAGGGTTTAAGACCAGATTGTTTTCCAGAAATAAAGTTGGAACCGAGTTTGAGAAAAAGGGAAGATTCCGAATTGGCATAAAGATGAAGGACATTCACCAAGAAAATCAGGAAGGAAGAAGTATGTGAGAGACCCCCAGGGATAATTGGTTTTTTAATTCAAGAGATGATGTCTCCAGAGGAAAACCCAATCAGCTAACAAAGTCTGTTTCCTGAGAATATACCTTCTTCATTAGATGACTTGTAGAAACCATGGAGGATGTGACCCGGCTTACCACAGGGGCCTTTCAGCACAGGGACCTCTTAATCTTGACCAAGATTGATTCTCTTACAGGGCCTGGCCCTTCTGTACTTCATATGCCACACCTTTTTTTTTTCCCCCCAGTGTTCCAAGATTCATTGTTTATGCCCCACACCCAGTGCTCCATGCAATACGTGCCCTCAATACCCATCACCAGGCTCACCCATCACCCCACTCTCTCCCCTCCAAGACCCTCAGTTTGTTTCTGAGTCCAGAGTCTCTCATGTTTCATCTCATTCTCCAATTT
Source organism: Spilogale gracilis (assembly GCA_004023965.1). Classification (NCBI taxonomy): domain Eukaryota; kingdom Metazoa; phylum Chordata; class Mammalia; order Carnivora; family Mephitidae; genus Spilogale; species Spilogale gracilis. The sequence goes on along the minus strand of PITA01002118.1, from coordinate 168,452 downwards.
ACCCCACTTCCCATTTCCTTTCCTTCTACTGTCCTCCATATTACTCTTTATGGTCCACAAGTAAGTGAAACCATATGATACTTTCTCTGCTTGGCTCCTTTCATTCAGCATAATCTCCTCCAATCCAGTCCATGTTGCTACAAAAGTTGGGTATCATCCTTTGTGACGGAGGTGTAATAATCCATTGTATGTATGTATCATATTTTTTTTATCCATTCATTTGTTGCAGGGCACCTTGGCTCTTTCCACAGTTTGGCGATTGTGGCCATTGCTGCTATGAACATTGGGGTACATATGGCCCTTCTTTTCACTACATCTATATCTTTGGGGTAAATACCCAGTAGTGTAGGGTCATATATGGTAGCTCTATTTTTAATTTTTTTTTAAAGAATTTATTTTTTTGACAGATCACAAGAAGGCAGAGAGGCAGGCAGAGAGAGAGGAAGCAGGCTCCCTGCCAAGCAGAGAGCCCAATGTGGGCCTCAATCCAAGGACCCCGAGATCATGACCTGAGCTGAAGGCAGAGGCTTTAACCCACTGAGCCACCGAGGCGCCCCTCTATTTTTAATTTTTTAAGCAATCTCCACTCTGTTTTCCAAAGTGACTGCACCAGCTTGCATTCCCACCAACAGTGTAAGAGAGTTCCCCTTTCTCCCAGCCTTTTAAATATTTGTTTCCTATCCTGTTAATTTTGGCCATTCTGACTGTGTAAGGTGGTATCTCAATGTGGTTTTGATTTAAATTTCCCTGATAGCTAGTGACGATGAACATTTTTTCATGTGTCTGTTAACCATTTGTATGTCTCCTATGGAGAAGTGCCTCTTCATGTCTCCTGCCCATTTTTTTATGTGATGATCTTTATTTTGGTTGTTGAGTTTGAGGAGTTCTTTGTAGATCTTGGATATCAGCCCTTTGTCTGTAGTGTCATTTGCAAATATCCTCTCCCATTCCATGGGTTGCCTCTTTGTTTTGTTGACTGTTTCCTTTGCTGTGCAGAAGCTTTTTATTTTGATGAAGTCCCAAAAGTTCATTTTCGCTTTTGTTTCCTTTGCCTTTGGAGATGTGTCTTGAAAGAAGTTTCTGTGGCCCACGTCATAGGGGTTACTGCCTATGTTCTCCTCTAGGATTTTGATATAGATTCCTGTCTTATGTTGAGGTTTTTCATCCATTTCGAGTTTAGCTTTGTGTGTCATACGCCATAACTTCTAAAGGGGAGAAATGGAAGAGCTTCAAACCAAGTTTGCTGGAGTCCTAATTTTTTTTTTTTAAGACTTTGCTTTTAAGTAATCTCTACAGCCCAGATGGCACTCAGACTTACATCCCTGAGACCAGGAGTTGTATGCTGCACCAACTGAGCCAGCCAATGTGCCCCAGTGGAGTTCTAGTTCTTAGGACAAGGGTTGACATACATACTCTTGCTGCCATTATTTGTCCTTTTTCCCCCTAAAATTGTTTTAATTATGTAGTAACCAAAGGTCAACTTCTCTTGCAAAAGAGGAAGGGATTCTGTTAACCCTCTACCCATAGCATACCTCGAGGTCAACAGCAGGTAAGATTCTGATTGGGATTAGTTTTCTTGGGCAGCAGACCTAGTCAGGTGCCACTGTACTCTTCGATATCTGGGCGCCTCAGTGGCTCAGGTGGTTAAGCCTCTGCCTTTGGCTCTGGTCATGATTTCAGAGTCCTGGGATCAATTCCTGCATTTGGCTCCCTGCTTGGCAAGGGAGACTGCTTCTCCCTTACCCTCTCCCTCTGCCTGCCACTACCCCCCTTGTGCCCTTGAGGGCGTGCTCTATCACAAAAATAAATCTTAATAAAAAACAACTAAGCAATACCTTCAAGGCAGAAAAAAAAAGAAAGCTAGATCATTGTATTTTTACTAGGTTTAACTACATGCATTTAAATGAGCTCTTTAAAGTCTGGTGCATCCTCTTTGCATTGGGCTATCAAAGGGACAGACAGGAAGTAGTCTCTGACATACTGAGAGACTGAGGAGGGAGTTCAGAGACTTGATCCTGCATCTAGCTTTTTGAAGATTTTGTCTGCCAAGTACTGTAACTCATCAGGCAGTAATCTGTTTTTCTACTTACTAATTGAATTTACCTACACATGCCATAAGATAACATTAGCCTTGTTAACAAGACCAGAGAGATGCTAATGTATGATTTTTAAAGATTTTTCTCAGGGGTGCCTGGGTGGCTCAAATGTTAAGTGTCTGCCTTCAGCTCAGGTCATGATTCCAGGGTCCTGGCATCGAACCCCGCATCAGGCTCCCTGCTCAGCAGAGAGTCTTTCTGTCTCTCCCTCTGCCTGCCACTCTGATTACTTGCGCTTTAAAAAAAAATTTTTTTTTTGTCAAACGCTGAGAATGACCTCTCTGCCATCCTAGTTCAGGGGTCTTCTCTGGAATAACCCAGCCAGCCAGAAGGTCATCAGTTAAAAAACATCCTCAGGCTCGGAACTGTAAAGTGCTGGTGAAAGGGGAAGGGCTCTTCTATCCCCCACGACCTCTGCCTTCACTCTTGTGTCTTTCCGGTGATCTTACTGTGGCTCCACCGGCCATTCAGAAGGGAATTCCAAGAGTGTTTGTTAAGGGAAACCCCACAGTGCATCAGGCGGGCCCATGGCATCGACCCCGGACCCAGGCGCAGCCAGCCTTAGGGAGACAAAGGGTCCCGGGTGGGACCTCCCCCTGCCCACACATAGCAGGTTGTAGCAGGTTGCCGGCTGAGGGACTCCTTGTAGCCGGCAAGAACCAGATTTTCTCCCCTCCCTCTGGTGCTGTAGATAACTTGGTGAGCTAAGTCACGGTACAAGTGATTAGGCAACTTTGGTCATTAAAGATGTGACTTACCGAGGCACTCCAAGCCTATGATAATCGTGGCAGGAACTGATTTTCGTTTTTAAGTTAAATGCACTGGTAAACATTTCTTTGAGGGGAGCCAGGTGATCTGACCCAAGAGGCCTGTCCCAGTTGGAGGGCACCGGTGAGCAGGCGGGGGTGCCCCGGGAGATCCGGGCGCCCTGCCCACTGGCCCTGCTGCTTGGAAGGCCGTCCATCTCCTCTCTCCTGGCCGCCCTCCAGCCTCCTGGCCAGCGAGGGCGAGGAGGACGGCGAGGCCTGGCGCCCCCACTCCCCCACAGGGCCCCTGTCATGCTCCAGGCACCGGAGATGGAGTCTGGCCTTGTTCCCGGTCCCCCACTCCCCCCCCCACAGGGCGCAGCTGGCCCAGCTGTTTCGGCAGCAGCGCCCCGACTCGCCCCCGCTGCCTGGGGTTCTGTCTCCTGCTATGGGGCTTCCTTCCACGCCCCTGGGGTTGATGGCTCCCGACCCCTCCAAGCAGGGTGAGGGGGCCAGTGTGGGCAAGTGCATGCAGACCGTGAGGGTGTGCCTCCCAGCTGGCCCCGGGGCCCCCCACACCCTCTTTCTAGCGAGCTGGGTCCATGCAATCACTGCCCCATGGGCCCCCTGGGAGGGAGTTGCTCAACAAGTGTTCCCTGAGTAAGTGATGTAATGGGTGGGTTAGGGGTCCACGGGAGGGCGACATAAACAGGCCGAGTGTGTGTGTGTGTGTGTGTGTGTGTGTGTAGGGGGTATGTTTTAAATAAGAGCAAACATTTATCTATCCTGCCTTTGTTTACAAGGCTGTGCTGGGGAAGACCACTTGGCCTTATCTGCTTAAGAGACCCCCTGTTTATAAATAGGTGGTCAGAGTGGAATCCAAACAGGATTCCTCCCCCAGGGCACGCTTGTGACATTGAGAAATATATGGGTTTGTTCCTGGTCAGTGTCACCATGTTGACTGTGGAAGGAATAAAGGATAGCACAGTTATTAATATGTGTACTTAACCCTCATTTTTTAAAAATTTAAATTCAATTAGCCAATATGTAGTTTCAGATATAGTGTTCAGTGACTTATCAGTTGCTTGTAATACCAGTGCCCATCCCACACCCAGTTACCCCATCGCCCCACCCCCCACCTCCCCTCCAGCAGCCCTCAGTTTCCTTCCCAGAGTCAAGGGTCTCTCCTGGTTTGTCCCCCTCTCTGATTTCTTCCCATTCAATTTCCCTTCCCTTGTGGTCCTCTGCACTCTTATGTTCCACATATGATTAACCATCATTTGACCAAGAAAAGCCCCAGAGAAAACGACTTGCCTGTAAAACCAATACCATTGAACACTTACAGTTTGCCCCACACGCTATGATGAGCCCATCACGAGCACTGTCGCCAGGGCATCCTTATGCCACCTCCTTTCATGGTGAGAGAATGCAAGCTTGGAGACAATGAGTAACAACCCCACACTCATCCAGGAGAAAGCCAGAGAGGTGCCGGACCCAGAGCACCTTGCAGACCTGTTTCTGTCAAACTGGGTCACCTCTCTGGGCCTCTGCTCCTCTGTAAAATGCAAAGTCTGACAATGTTCCTCACATTTTCTAACTAAAGTTCATCAGGGGAACATAGACCCTGAGAGCCTACGACTCAGCCCACGGTGGCTGCCCCAGGCAGAGATGTTTGGAGTTAAAAAGAGAGAGAGAGAGAGAGAGAGAGAGAGAGAGAGAGAGAGAGAGAGAGAGAGAGAAACATGAGAAACATTTAATTGTAAGGCGCCTGGGTGGCTCAGTCACTTAAGCCTCTGCCTTCGGTTCAGGTCATGATCTCAGGGTCCTGGGATTGAGTCACACATCTGGCTTCCTTCTCATCTGGGACTCTGCTTCTCCCTCTCCTCCGTGCTCATGCTCTCTCTTCCTATCTATTGCTATCTCTGTCTCTCTCAAATAAATAAAATCTTTTTTAAAAAGTTTTTATTTATTCACTTGAGAGAGAGAAAGAGAGCATGAGAAGGGGGAGGGACAGAGGGAGAAGCTGGCTCCACCGAGGCGGGAGCCAGAAATGGGACTCGATCCCAAGTCCCTGGGATCATGACCTGAGTCGAAGCCATACACCTGACCGGCTGAGCCACCCACATGTTCCCACTATCTGAATCGTTTTCCTGTGTACAATGCAGTGGTATTTGACACATTCATAAGGTTGTACAGCTCTCACTGCCACAGATCTGCAGGACTGACTCCCCCTCCCTCCTCCCTGCGCCCCAATAACCCCCATTCCACTTTCCGTCTCTATGTATTAGACTGTCCCACATACCTCCAATCAGTGGAATCACGCAAAACGTGTCTTTTTTGTGTCTGGCTTATTTCTCTGAGCACAACGTTCTCAGGATTCATCCAGGCTGTTGTAGGTTTGTTTTAACATAAAAATAACCACAACGCCATCATAGACCAATACGAGATATATTTTACCCCAACCCCCAACATACTCCTTATTTTAAAGTGGATGTTCCCCAAATCTGTGCCTTGTGTATTCCATGTCTTTCAGTGTCCCCAAGACCACGTGCCGCACTCTGAGAAGCACTTCTTTTCCCACTCAGTCCACCTGCGCGGCCCCTCAGAGCTGGACTTGAGGATCTGCGCTGTGTGGAGGCCTGTGTGTATGTATATGTGAGCACACCACCCCCCCATTTCTCTGCTGCTGTCCTTTGGTCTCAGCCACTGGGGCTGTTGATTCTTGGGAATTTTTCATTTTTGCATCTTTTAAAAATTTACAATGGGGTGCCTGGGTGGCTCAGTTGGTTAAGCGACTGCCTTTGGCTCAGGTCATGATCCCGGAGACCCGGGATCGAGACCCACATTGGGCTCCCTGCTCGGCGGGAAGCCTGCTTCTCCCTCTCTCACTCCCCCTGCTTGTGTTCCCTCTCTGGCTGTGTTTCTCTCTGTCAAATAAATAAAATTAAAAAAAAATTAAAAAAAAATTTACATTAATCCATTGTCTTCCTTTTAAAAATGAAGAAACTGGGGTACCTGGGTAGCTCAGTTGTTAAGCATCTGCCTTTGGTTCAGGTCATGATCCTGGAGTCCCAGGATCGAGTCCTGCATCGGGCTCCCTGCTCGATGGGAAGCCTGCCTCTCCCTCTCTCACTCCCCCTGCTTATGTTCTCTCTCTCTCTGTGTTTCTTTCCATCAAATAAATAAATAAAATCTTTTTTTTAATCTTTTGCATGCCTTTTCACTTTTTTTTTAAGATTTTATTTATTTATTTGACAGAGAGATTACAAGTAGGTAGAGAGGCAGGCAGAGAGAGAGGAGGAAGCAGACTCCCCGCTGAGCAGAGAGCCAGATGCGGGCCTCGATCCCAGGACCCTGGGATCATTACCTGAGCTGAAGGCCGAGGCTTTAACCCACTGAGCCACCCAGGTGCCCAAATAAATAAAATCTTTTAAAAAAATAATAAAAAATAAAATAAAAATGAAGAAACTGCCATGCAAGTAGGTTAATTTCCAGACATGTCCCAGCCAGCGATAGGGGATGCCAGACTCCAGTGCAGGCCTTAGGCTAGCAGACACACCTTCTCCAACCCCATGGTCTCCCACGCTCCCATATTCACGTCCCTCCCCCATGGAATTCAGTAGGCTACAGGCATCTGTCACCACTATTAACATTGTGTTAATGTCGGGAACCCCATTTGTAGTTATGTCATGTTTAATTTTTATGGGTCTACAATTTCTTATTTGCAATTATGAAATTCAGAAGCCTCGGAAAACTGAAAGGTCTCTCCTAAGTTTGTGAGTAAGTCTTGGCCTCAACTGGTGTGAGGCTATGTAGAGTCTCAGTTTAGCCTGTTTAGGTGAATATTTGTATGTTTGGCTGCAGAACTCTGATTGTGTGTGGTTTTGTTGTGGCTTTTGGTTGGTTATTTTTGCTTAAAGAGGGCTTCCAGACCTTTCTGGAGGTCATGATATCATATACAGTTTAGGAACTTCTAAGAGCTGAGAAAAGCTCAGTCCTAAAACGCACGCATGCACACACACACACACACACACACACACACACACACACACACACACACTCACACACAGAGTTAGTAGACTATCCCCCCTCTCTGTTTAACTTGTGCATTGGGAAGTTCCATTCCAAACTGAGAAATGCTGGTCCTCTGACTTTCTGGGTAATGTTTCTAGGCCTTCTGCGCAGACCCTTTTCAGTTTCCCAGCTGAGAATTATCCAAATACAGAGGTTGAAGCAACAGAGGAGATAAGCAGTGCCCTGGGAGTATGGTGGAGAGAGACCAAGCGGAAAGGCTCCACAAGCCTGGGCAGTTGGCCTGCGGGGGTCCCCATCCAGGGCCCCTCCCTGGCAGCCCGCGGGGACAGCAGCCACTGGGCAGGAGATACTGAGCCAGACAGGCGGGCGGGATCTGCAGCGAAGGCATGAGGACTCGCCGTGTCTCTGCCATTTTTGATCATTGATGGGAGCACCCAGGCTACCCCCTCTCAGCCACTCTGGAGACCAAGGCTCCCACCTTGAGCTGAGAGGGACCCTCTAGGCTGGTACCACACCACACACTGAACTTTGTGGGGGCCTGGGCCCCGAACCTTTCTCCTACTCATGAAGCAGAGGGTGGGCGAGGGGAACTCCTCACACATGCCCCTCTAATGTCTTCAGACATTCTGCAGTTAGTTTCCGCAGAGGATACTGTGGGCCGATCCCCACAGTGTGTGTGCATGTGCGTGTGTGTTCCTAGGTGGAAGGAAAGGGAGGCTGGAGCTCCTGCGTAGGAGTCAATCAGGACAGGTTTTCTGGAAAGCCCCCTTCTTCCCTCTGTGTTGCTGCTGTTCTGACTCTGATCTCCCGCCCCAACTCCAGTTTCCTCACATGGCCTCCCCCTCCCTCCTGGTGCCCAGTTCCAGGATCTGGACTGAGGACAGGGCAGATAGGGGGGGTCTGTGTCAGGCCTGCTGGCACTGAATGACATCCCAGGACGTGTTCTTTCTCTCTGGAGGGCCCTCACTTCTGCAGGAAGGGTCTGGGGTGGGGTGGGGCTCTGTTTATGTCCCAGCTTTGAGGCTAAAACTCCCCTCCAAAGGCTAGGTCGCTTATCTTATGACCCCACTTAGCAGACATGATGAGCATTGGACTTCTCCCTCTTGTGGTCTTGCCTGGTGTTTCAATGTCCTGACTTGGATATGGCAGCAAGAGGAGGAGGGGAACAGATCAATGTGGGGTCTGGAAGCACAGAGTAAGCCGAGGGGCAGACTGGGAGGGGGCATTTAGCACCCCCCCCCCGCTCCACCTTCCCCTAACTTTGACTCTATTAAGGGAAATGGATATATGTGTGGGTGAGTGAAGAAAAGGTAGAGAGAGAAAAATGGAGAAATCTTCAAATGGGAAGTGTTACTTTTCCTTTTGGATTGCTGGTTAGCTGTTGCATAGTGGAAATATTTGAATATTTGTAAGATTGTTTTATTCTAAATTCACACACAGTGCTCCCATGCAACTGGAATATGACCTCCCCCCAGGCTGGACCGTGTGCGTGTCGGAGCCGTGGCTTGGGAGGGCGGACTGCGTCTCTTCCCAGCACTCCGGCTTGTGACTCCACATTGGTAGCTTAAAAACAGACATCAAGTATTTACACCATGGAAATTTACAGATGCTTTTTCTCCTCCAGAGAGCTGGTTGGTAAATAGTTTAGCAGCACTGGACCGGTCTCTCCCCAGCTTCTAGCAGCATGGGCCCTCCAATGTTCAAGGAACCAGTAAACAACCACCAGAAAGAGAAGGAAGAAGAGAAGCAGCATTTTCTAAATTCAGTTCAACAAACGCTATGTGCCGGGTGCTGCAGGGAGGTGGCGGACATCCGTTTTCTGGGGCTAGCCCAGCATCTGAATGAGGTGCCCATCTGGGGAACCTGCCAGTGCTTGTTTCTTAGGTCTTGGCCGTCAGGATGCAGGCATGCTCCTGTCGGGCTTGGCATCTACAAGGACCATTCAGGCCTTTTTCCTGGGGTGATATGGGTTAGCGTAATTTGCACAAAAGTGGTGGGGGCAACAGTCCAGTGTCCAGCAGCACAGTCCTAACCAGAACTGTCCCTGGGCCGTGGTCTATGACCTTGGCAGGGATTTCAGCCCTTGTCTGTGCCTGATTCTCTAGCCTTCCTGTCAGTTCCAAGGGCTCTCCATGTTCTTACTCTAGCCAATGCTTCTGTTTAAGTGAACTACGTCTTTTTCTGTGGACTGCAACCACGAACCCTGTGTGTCAGGTCAGCTGACATGTGCAAGACATCTATCAAGGGAAACGCTGTGGAGATAAACAGGTGGGATCAGGGACAGGGCTGGCCTTCAGAATGTGATGCAGCCCCGATATGTGGCAACTGGACGCTGTCATCAGCCGAGCTTCCTACACTGTGCTCTCTTGAGGGACACCCTCATAGCTGTCACCGATCTCTGGTACAAGGGCTGGAGGGACATATCCCTGACCTTGCAAGGTCCACAGTTGAGACGGAGAAAGAGAGACAAAGGTATCATTGCAGTGGTTCCAAAGTGCAAACCCAACAGGCAGAAGGGAGGGCTTCCTAGAAGTGGCACATCCAGGGAGCCCTGAGGCTCTTGGGGTTTTACCTTCTCCCTTTCCTCTCCAGTTTTCCATCCCAACCCACCCTTACCACAAGATCTGGCTTTTTATTTCTAGGTGGGGTCCTCAGATGTGCCATCTGCAGAGATGATGTGGATGTACGGAATCTGGGCTACAGGCAGAGGGAGAGTGGGGCAGAAGGAACTCACTTCTACTGGGCACTTAGTAGGCACGTTAGAGAAGCCATTGACTTCCCTCCACCACTCTCTGTGTGAGGCTCCAATGAGCAAGCTGAGGTTTAAGGTGACATAACTTTCCTAAGTTCCCACAGTAGGAGAAGCCCAATCTCCCAATCTAGGTGTGTCTACCTTGTCCCCCGCCTCCCTGCCCCCGCACCCCACCCCGGGCTACTCAGCCTCCAGGTGGAAAGAGGGGTCTGGTGCCCATGCAGAGGAGAATTTACAATGAGAGGAAGGTCTCCCACTTTTTCCTGGAATCTCCTTTCTATATCAGCATTTTAAAAAGTATGTACACCAATTGTACCCATCAGTTTTTGGTGAACAATTGTGTGCTGGGCCCTGAACTCTGGGGTAGTGGAACCTAAGGCTTGGAGAGGAGGACTACTTGCCTAAGCCCGTAACCAATCAGGCCTTGCTGGTGGGTCCAGGCCGCCCTTTCGCACTGTGTGTGGGCTCTGCCTTCCCACCCTTAGGGTCTTCTTTGCAGTAGGAGTGGGGAGTAAGAAATCATGGGTCTGGGTTTATGAGAAGGGATCATTGAGGAAAACCACAAACAGGCCAGGAAGGAAGGTGGTGTCTCATCTTCTCAGTCCCCAGAGCAGAAGTGGCTTCTTCCTCCTTTACAGGGACCTTTGACCAAGCTCAGAAAATTCCTGGTTGATGGGGGCAGGGAGTGGGGCTCCTTGAATGAAAGAGACTGTTTTCCTCTTCTAGACAGGCTTTGGGTAATTCCACTCCTTTCCTCCGCCAAGCTTTATCTTTGCCTCAGAATTCACACCAGTCCCCAGGGGCCCCTGCTTACACAGCTGCTGTCTCTTCTCTCTTCATTGATGAGTGAGAAATGGGACAGATTTGAAATGCTTATGTTTTAATAAGCATTTGTCTGAATATCAGTGACTGCCTAGAGAAATGACCTACAGGTTCTACAGGTTCTGAACAAGGGGTAGGCTTCCCACTGGTGACTTTTCTCTGCCCCAGTGGAGGCCGCCGGGGAAGAAATGACCAGTGGCTAGGAGGAGCAAAGGCCTGGAGGCATAAGAGGATGAGGGAAAGGGACCAACCTTGTGAACTTCCCACCTCCCATGTGGCCCTGGGCCAATGCTGAAGGTAGGTGATTTTCAATTTCAAAAAGGGGATGGCAGGCAAGAAATGCCTTTGTTGAGAAAAAGGACAACTAGGAAAGGAAATTAAATGTATCACATTTATTGAGCCCCGATCTTAATCCTCCCTAGTGCCCTGGGCTCAGGTGACGGGGAGGCAAGCTTATCCTCAGATGAGAGCGGAGTCCCGGAGATTCAGATTCCCACAGAGCGAAGCACCATAATTAACCACCGCAGACAGGGACAGAGACGGAGGGAGCTGGCGGGGCACCAGCTCTGCCTGCTGTGGTGTGGGGAAGGCTTCTAGAAGAGCTGACATTTGGCAAGGGTCTTGAGGAATGAGTAGGAGTTTGCAAGGGAGAGCAGGCTTCCAGAGTGCATTCTCAGCAGTGAGAAAAGCTGGCTGGGAGGGTCGGAAGCAGCAGCGCATGTGTGGAGAAAGTTAGCTGTGGCTCAAGTTCAGGCGCACCCTGGAGATACTGAAGGTCCAGTTCCAAACCACTACAACAAAGTGAATATTGCAGTAAAGTGAGTCAAATAAAATTTTCAATTCCCCAGTGCATATGAAACTTATGTTTACACTATACTATCGTCTATTAAGTGTATGATAGCAGGTCTAAAAAACCAATTTTTGTTTTTAAGTAAACTATGCTTAAGGTGGGGCTCCAACTCACAACCCCTGGGATCAAGAGTCACATGTTCTTCTATCCACTGAGCCAGGCAGGTGCCCCTAAAAAGACCAATTTTTCTAATTAAAAAATACTTTATTGCTGAAAAATGCTAACCCTCATCTGAGGTTTCAGGGCATCATGACCACTGATCACCATAAAAATTTTGAAATACTGCAAGAATTACCAATATATGACACAGAGACACGAAGTGAACAAATGTTGGAAAAATGGATGCCCACAGGCTTGCTTCAGGCAGGGTCCACACATACCTTCAGTTTGTAAAAAATGCAATTTATTTGCAAAGCGGAATAAAGCAAATGACAAAAAAGCCCCCCAGGTTTCCAAACAACCCCAGGGAGGCAGAGTAGAGTGAGGTCTACCTGTATAGAATTCAAGGATGGAGGAAGAGCAGTCAGCAGGACACGGAGCTATGTTCTAAGATCAACATGGAGGGGGAATGACAGAGATGGGTGGCTTAAGCACAGAGGAAATGGGACGGGGTGGGTGACTGGTGCTCGCCCAAGGGAGGAAACCCAGAGTGGAGGGCAAGCCAAGCCCTGGCATGGACCCAAGGGGAGGTGGCACCGGTCACTGTGAAGGCCTCTCCGTTGGGATCGGGGGTGGGTGTCTGTAGGGCTGGGTGGGGGGAGATGGGGCAGGGAGGAAGCCAGCCAGCGGCAGGGAGAGAAAGTCCAACCTCCGCAGGCGTTCCGCGCGGGGAGGCCAACCTCCCATTCCCAGGGCGGGCACCGGCGGAGCGGCACTGTGGGCCCTGCGCGCCCGGAGACAGGTAGGAAAGCGGAGGGACAGGGACCCGGCGGCAGGGGCGGCTCGGCCCCGGGCTGCTGCAGGAACGCGCTCCCCCCGGCTCGCGGGCAGGGAAGCGTCGGAGGAAGTGGGGGTCCCCGAGGAGACCCCGCCTCCGGCCCTGTCCGCCAGGACACTGTTCCGCACCGCGCGCCCTCGGGCGGGGCTGGGAAGTTACCGTTGGGCAGGGGAGGCGGGGAGCCACGGGGGCTCGTGCTGGGCAGCCAGACGCGACCCGGGTTCCCGCGCCCACGCCGCCCGTCCCCTCGGACCTCGCCTCCGCGGGCCGCCGTTCCCGCGCGGCTCAGACACCGGGCTCGCCGGCCCAGCGCGCCCCACCGCGCCCCACCGCGGGGTACCGCAGGGCCAGCACGTGCCGGGTCGCCCCCGTGCCTCGCGTAGGAAGCGCACCTTTCCTCCTTCGGGGGCTGCACCGGGCGCGTTCGCGGGCGGGTGGCGGGGCGCGAGCCCGTCCCCGAGCTGAGAGTGCGGGCCGCGGGCTCCTCCTCGCGACCGAAGCCGGGAAGAGTCCTGAGTAGGGGGCGGGCGGGGAAGGGCGTCGCGCCGGCCTCGGTGGTCCGCGTGCCCGCCGGGGGCAGTGTGGTGGCAGCGGCGCCGGGTGCACAGGGACCCCGAGCGCTGGTCCTAGGCTAGCCCCCGCGAGGAGGCACAGACCGCTCGCCCGCGGAGACCCCCGGTCGCCGCTTCGGTCCTGGTCAGGCCCCGCCGCGTTCCGCGGGGTCACGACGTGAGAGGAGCCTGCACTGTCGGCCGGGAGCGCGGCGGGCCGGGCGGTCAGCGAGCTGTGGGAGCCCGGCAGAGTACCGCGGTGCACAAGCCGCAGCGCCGGCCCTGGAGCTGGACGGTGTCTTTTTTCTGTTTTTCTCCCAAATGAATTGAAATAATCTTTCTGGCTTTCGGGACCTTGGGATTGCAGCTGTGGGTCTTGATCTAGTGCAATTGTAGCAGTGGTGGTAGAACCCGGTAGCAATTGTAAGTCGTCTTTTCTCCTGTCCATTCCTCAGTCTCTGCCTTGGCTCCGCTCATCTTATCCCTAACGGCGGTCTCCTTTAGAGAAGCATCCCTTCATCTTGTCGTAAAACAAGACTCGCAGAGCCACACGGGCCTCTCTTCCTTCACGCTGCTCTTACGGGAGCTGCGGCGGCAGGCAGTCCCCGCTCCCCGCCGCCCCCACCTGTTAGCCCCAGGAACCTCTGATCTGACTGAAATTGATGACTAAATTTCAGGCACCACGCTGCATGCGTGCTCACACACACACACACACACACACACACACTCTGCAAAGCCGCACATGTGGGTTATAGAACCGACTTATGGAGCTTTTTTTGTGCAGAGAAATCCTGGCTTAGGCTTAAGGTAGGATACAATTGACTTTTTTTTTTTTTTTTAAGATTTTATTTATTTGACAGAGAGAAACACAGCCAGAGAGGGAACACAAGCAGGGGGAGTGAGAGAGGGAGAAGCAGGCTTCCGCCAAGCAGGGAGCCGGATGTGGGGCTTGATCCCTGGATCTCCGGGATCATGACCTGAGCTGAAGGCAGTCACTTAATCAACTGAGCCACCCAGGCACCCCTGAGAGTTTCTTTTCAAAAATATATATTAATAGGCGGCTGCGTGACCTTCCACTCAAGTCATGATCTCCGGATCCTGGGCTGGAGCCGGGTGTAGGGCTTCCTGCTTAGCGGAGATTCTGCTCCCTATCCCTCCACCTGCTGTTCCACCTGCTTGTGCTCTGTCAAATAAATAAAATCTTTTAAAAAATAAAAAAATACATTTTTTAAAATGAACATTTTTAAAAAAAGATTTGACTTATTTATTTGACAGAAACACAGCTAAAGAGGGGACACAAGCAGGGGGAGTGAGAGAGGAAGAAGCAGGCTTCCTGCCAAGCAGAGAGCCTGATGCAGGGCTCCAGCGACTCCGGGATCATGACCCCAGTGGAAGGCAGACGCCCAAAAATTGAGCCACCCAGGCACCCCAAAAAGTTAATTTTTTATAAAAAGATTTTATTTATTTGCCAGAGAGAAACACAGCTAGAGAAGAAACACGAGCAGGGGGAGTGAGAGAGGGAGAAGCAGGCTTCCTGCTGAGGCCGGAACTGTAGGCAGACGCTTAACAACTGAGCCACCCAGGAGCCCAAAACGTTGTTTTAGAAACAACTGGTATGATGGCTTTTTTCTTCTTTTTTAAAAAAATTTTATTTATTTATTTGACAGAGAGAGAGATCACAAGTACGAAGAGAAGCAGGCAGAGAGAGAGGGGGAATCAGGCTCCCCGCCGAGCAGAGAGCCCAATGCGGGCCTCGATCCCAGGACCCTGAGATCATGACCTGAGCCGAAGGCAGAGGCTCTAACCCACTGAGCCACCCAGGTGCCCTATAATGGCTTTTAAAAAAGGAATATTTTGCTAAATTAAAACCCGTGAGACTGCTTTGGTTCTGAACATTTCAACAAGTATTTTTAATTGCCCCCCCCCTTGAAATCCTGAAAGAAGGTACTCTTAAACTTTTGGAAGTCAGTAGTAAACAGGCCTTTTCTCCCCCCCACATGAGTGCCACTGCCTCTCGTCCCTCTGCGGCTCTGCGGTCACCTGTGGGCAACGGGGACAGGACGGAGGGACGTGCCCTGGCTCGCAGGACCACAGACCGAGCCAGGCCCTGCTCCGCTCCCTCCAACCCCGGCCTCTCCCTCAGGCTGAGATGTGGCTACTCCTGCTCCTGGCCCTGCTGCTGGCCCCCGCGCCCGGGTCCTCGGTGAGTGTGGCCCTGTCGGCAGCTCAGCCCGGCCCCCAGCTAGAGAGAGAGGTGGGCGATGGGCAGGGGTGGGAGTGGGGGGGGCAGGCCCTCAGCGAGGACCTCCTCAGGTTTAGGATGAGGGAGGAGGCCTGGAGACCCCTTCCCCAGAGGCGACCTCCTGCGGGAAGTTGGGGAGAAGGAGAGTCCTGGGACCCCCAAGTCTTTCATAAAGGGCTGCAACCTTGAGGCTGTCTGAGGGCCCAGAGCTGCCCTCCCCACTGCAGGACACAGTGCACAGCAACCTCCCACCGCCATCCTCCTTCAGAAGGTGCTGGGTGCACCCTAATGCTGGGACCCCTAACTCCCCAGGGTGGTCTTCCAAGGTGGAAGGAAGGGCAGAGGGCAGTGGTGGCACCAGCCAAGGTGCAGGGCTAGATGGCCCGTCCCACCATGTGCCTGGGACCGCACTGGGCTGCCGCTCAGCTTGCCTGTGCGTGCTTAGAGGTCCCCCCACTGCACCGGGGACTTAGCTCTAGAGAGAGCAGGGGTGGCCTGTGGAGATGATAAAAATGTTCTCAAACTGCTGTGCTTATAGACCCTCAGTTCTGTGGCAACTGAAGAATTAAGTGGTTTGATTTGGTTTAATTTTAATTAACCTAAAAAGCCACGTGTAGTAACAGTTAACACATTACCGTGCAAATTTAGAGAGGGGACACAGGAGCCAACTGGGGATCAGAGTAGCTGTTCTGTTAATGGGGCCCAAGGACAGGGCTCCTTGGAGAACAAATGTGGATCCTGAGGCTATACAAGAAATGTTCTAGAAGGCAGGACCCACCTCTGCGGAGGGGAGGGTCCACAGAGGTGGGCTTCGTTCTGGGTGCTGCTGCCGCCAAACTTCTCCTGGCATTGACAGGATGGAGGGCCCGGAAGCTGCCCGGTTCCCTCCTGCCCCTGAGAGCTCTGCATGGTGTGTGTGGGGGGGTGCCACAGCATGCGGTGGCAGGTGGTCCTTGGGGAAGGCAAGGGAGACGCCACCCTGGGGCGTGGGAGTCCAGGATGAGAAGGGCTGCGGGGACAGGCCGAGATGGACATCGTTGGTGCTCAGTGGGCATGGCTCCAAAGCCCCATTGAGCCAGCCCTGGCCATAGAGCGGTAGGTGGGCTAGAGCCCCCTCTTCTCATGTCCCCTCCATCCCCTGCCAGCTTCCCACAGTCACCTCTGCCCCCCTGTGTCCTTGAGGTCCTTGGCACAGGCTCCCACTCAGGTGGGGGTGGTGGTGGCCGTGACCCCAGCAGGAAACCCAGAGCCACCCCTAACTGCCGCTTGACTGTAAGCAAATCAGGCCTTAGATTCCCTCTAACTGGGGGGTTGTGATACCCACCCTCAGGTTCCTCTGCAGGTGCAATGAGGCAAGGGGTACTAAAAGCCCTGGGTCCTCTCAGGGGCTTTCTGCCGGCTCAGCACAGCTCAGCCACCTCCTGTTGCTGGCCCTGGCTGGGGGGGGGGGCGGTGCAGAGCCACCCCAGGTCCCTTCTGAGTGCTGACAGCCCTGAGGGAGGGGTAACGCGCAGGTGCATTGCGTCCAGTTGCCGCCGCCAACCCCACGTTGGTCAGAGGTGGCCTCCTCTGCCTCCATTCCCACCCCCTCACCCCTCCTCTTGCACCCACCCCTGTACAGGGCAGCCCTGGGAACAGCACTGCAAGAAAGAGGGCCCCTGAGCTGCCTTGCAGGGGGTGGGGGGAAAAGTCGGAGGAGGAGGGGCTGGGTGAGGAGAGCAGCGAGAGCAGGTGAGGACAGGCCAGCAGATGAGCTCATTCTGGCCCCACACCGGCAGTTGGGTTGGGGTCATTGCAGAGAAACAAAACGTGCCTGAAGCCAAATGTGTTCTTTCCTCGGAGAGACAGTGTGGAGGGGATCTGGCTGGCTGCCCCCCCCTCCCCCCCCCTCCCGCCAACAAGTGACTAGCTGCCTCTCGGGTGTGGGGTACAGGAGGCCAGGGCGTGTTTTAAGGCTCTCAGCTTCTTATGCCGACAGCGGGATCATTCTGTGAGTGTTTTGGGCGCCTGGTCTTTGCTCTGGGGGAGAGAATCCCAGGCTCCCAAGGTGAGGTAGGGGAGTGTTTGTAGGCAGAGGCCCTCTGGGGAGCACGAGGGGGCCCTCTGAGTGCTGACTCACACCTCTGAGTGTGTCTTTTCCTCCAGGCTCCCAAAGTAAAGCGTCAGAGTGACAGCTGGGGCCCTTGGGGCCCCTGGAGCCCCTGCAGCCGGACCTGCGGAGTGGGCATCAGCTTCCGGGAGCGCCCCTGCTTCTCCCAGAGGTAGGGGCGGCTGGGCGGGCGGCCTGTTAGAGGAGGGGGGCGCAGGCTGCTCAGGGGTCAGCTTGTCCTGGGCCGGGCCAGCGGCACTGGCAGAGCCCACCAAGCCTCGGGTTTCTTGTGGGAGCAGCATGGATGGAGTATTTGGAATCAAGTCATTTCCCACTCCTCTCTGATTGCGACAGTCAGCCTTGTTTTAGGGGAGCTGGAGCGGTGCAGTCAGCCTTGTTTTAGGGGAGCTGGAGCGCCCACTACTGCCGAGTCTCTAGTTCCTTACGCTGCGTCTGGCAGGTGCAGTCAGTAAATTCTTGGCAACCAGTGATTGATCTTCAATTCCTAGCCGCGGTTTCTCTAGCTTCGGCCTCTTTATTAAGTATAGACATTTCCCTCTTCAAGTGAGGTATTAAGCCCCCACTACGTGCCCTGCACGCGGGCAGGTGCTAGAGAAGGGCAGGCACAAAACAAGAACCAGGTGGGCGTGACCTTTGGCTGTCAGAGGGTTGAGTTCAGTCTTTCCGAGAACCTCGTGGGAGGAGGAGCTCCTTAAATAGAATGACTTTACCAGGTGGGTATATATTACATCTTACTTTTTCTCCAAAGGCGGAATTTGGGTCTTCTCTGGAAATTCGCTTTAAGAGGCGAGGTTAGAGGAACTCCAGGATGAACTCTTGAGTCTAGCTTTTCCCAAGTATAGGAAATATTACATTATACCTACCTGAGGGGGGTCTGTGTGTGCAGGTCCCCCTCCTCTACCCCATGTGGCCTGCGGGAGAGACCTAGGAAGAGGAGGAGGGGACGTGGGTTCACGGGGTTCAGGTCTTCCCAATGTTCTCGTCTTCAGGAGAGATGGGGGCTCCAGCTGCGTGGGCCCCGCTCGGAACCACCGCTCTTGCCACACCGAGGTAAAGCCCGTGAGGCTGGGGATGCCAGTGTCAGGGGCCCCCTACCTTCTTGACCTCCCACTCCCCAGGGCTGTCCTCCCGCAGGTGCATAGTCTGGGCTGCAGGAAGCCTCTTGCTCCCCTCCCATCCAAAATGACAGCCTCCCCTCAAGCAGTGTGAAGCCCCTGCAAGGGAGCATTCAGGAGCCGTGGGGGCCCACACCCCCGGTCCTGAGCTGCTGGGGTGAGGGAGAAACGGTTGGTGGGGATGGGACAGACTTCCCCAGGCTCAGTTGGGTGGGTGGGCCCCCAAGGAGGCCCCAGCTGTCCCTCCCTTCCCACCTCCTCCCCGCAGAGCTGCCCAGCGGGCACCAGGGACTTCCGGGCCGAGCAGTGCTCCCAGTTTGACAGCCGGGACTTCCAGGGAAGGTGGTACAAGTGGCTGCCCTACTATGGGGGTGAGTGGCGGTCCCAGCGCCCGCAGCCCTGCTGCTGCACCCTGTCTCGTCCTGTGCTGAGCCCTGCCTGTTCTGGATCTCTTCAGTACCTTGATTTTCCTCCGCGCCATGCTGACCACCATACTATGCGTGCTCTGTGAAATGCATTTTTAAAAACTTACGGGGCTCTGACCTGGTGCTCATTGCAACACAACGGTCGGGGGCGGGGGCAGTGTCATTTTGAGGTGTCTCCATCCTTCTTTCCCTCTCTGCATTTTCAAACAAAGCCACTAAGCCGTGTCTGTGCCATTTTCAGTCCTGCTTTGGCTCGCTCAAGCATTCCTCACGCAGCGCAGAGGCCATGGGAAGGAGGGGTGCTGGTCGGGCGGGGCAGGTTAGGGCCAGCTGCAGTTCCGGGCTGCAAGGGGCTTGGTGTGGCAAGAGCCCATTTACTCAGGGTTCCTGCGGCCCAAGGGCTTGCTCTGAGTGGCTTTGAGGAGGGTGGTTAATTTTTAGAGCAATATAGTTTAAGGAAAAAACACGTGTGTATATGTAACTAAAACATTTTAGATGAGTCAGAAGGTTCCTTAGGCTACTCCTTCTGAGTATTAGTGGTCAGTGCCCGTTGCAAATGACTCCTGGAGACAATTCAACGAACACTTATATTCTGTGTGCGACCGGCTGGGGACAGGGTCTCGGCCAGAGGGCTGGCCCTGGGGAGACGTGGCATTGTGCCTCCAGGATAATTTAAATGTACCCATATATCTTTTAAAAGATTTATTTATGTATTTGAGAGAGAGTGGGCGAGTGTGCAAGCAGAGGGAGAGAGAGAGAATCCCAGGCAGACACCGTGCCCAGCGTGGAGCCCTACTCAGGGCTCCATCCCACAACCTGAGTTCACGACCCGAGCTGAAATCAAGAGTCGGATGCTCAACCGACTGTACCACCCAGGCACCCTAAATATATCCATATAGAAAAATGAGAACACAGAGAAAAGGGTCAGGGAGGGATGCCTTCTCTGGGGAAGGTGACTGCATTCCTATTAGCACCTTTGGCTGTTTAAACAATGTGTAAATAGTATTTAGATGGCTATCAAAATTAAAACCCTAAATGACCTTGATCCCACACCTTTCATAGGATTTGGTCTAGCATTCCATTCTAGCCCCTTTTCATGTTGTTTTCTCTATATATACACGTCTGTATTTGTAACTATCACGTAGCCCCATTCTGTATCGTGTGGGAGAAGCGTCTCGCCATGTTACTGTATAGCCCTGTATTTTACAGCGTAGCCTACGTGCATGCTGGTCTATTAGTAACTGACTTGGAGGAGCTGATTATTAACACATGGGCTTATTTATAAGGCTGTGATAGTCCTTTCTAAGGGGCTAACTTTTTCCCTATCCTGAGATTTTTTTCTTCCACTTGATCCTTAGAGAGGCCGCAGTTTTGTGAACGTCGGGGGGGTGTGGTGGGGTGGGATTCTGAGCCTCCTGGGGGAACCCATGCAAGGGCTTTCTCTCCCCTCCCTGCACCATTTGTGTGCTTCTGGCCCCCACCCATGCTTCGCTGTGCCCAGGATAGGATTTGCCGCGTGCTTGGGATCTCAGCTTTCCTCTTTGTCTGCCTCAGCCCCGAACAAGTGTGAACTGAACTGCATTCCCAAGGGGGAGAACTTCTACTTCAAGCACAGGGAGGCTGTCGTGGATGGGACGCCCTGTGAGCCTGGCACACGGGACGTCTGTGTGGATGGCAGCTGCCGGGTGAGTGGTGCCCTGCCGGCCGCCCACCCAGGGGCTGGCCTGGGGCTCCCTGCTCTGCCCCAGCAGGGCCACAGGCTCTCGTGCGCTTGATGTCTTCTCACGAGCAGCTTTTAGGTGTCTTTGCATCACAGATGCCCTGTGACCTTCTTCCCTTTGCCTTTTGGAAACTGGCACCCCCACAAGAGCAACCCTCTGGGCGGCGAGTTACAGAAACCCCACTAAAACTGGCAAAGGGAAAGAAAGCCAGGCGGGGATGGGCGGGCTGGCTGCAGGGGCTGGAGAGTTCTTCTCGTCTCTGGGCTTCACTCTCCTCTGGGACCGCACCGCGATCCTGTGAGGTATGCTGATGGCCACCAATGGCTCTCAGCTCTGCCTGGAGGGGGGCCACTTCCCCGGGGTCCCAGCGACCCGGGGCTGCCTCGTGAACCACTCTCTCGGAGCAGGGCATGGAGGCCTCTGACTTGCCCACACTCACTGTTGGGCAGCTCTGTCTAGACTGGGAGAGGGGAGACCCCAAACGAAAATGAGGTATTGTTGCCAGAGAAGGGGAGACAGGTGCTGAGCTGGCGGAAGAGGTGGACTGTCAGCAACAGCCAGATGTGGTGCCCACTTGGCTTCAGCGGCCAGTGAAGAGCTGCTGTCCCCCCGGATCTGAGCCGTGATCTGGGGTTGCATCCTTGTGTGTCAGTGACCTCTGGTGTCTTTCTTCTCGCCTCTGCCTGGCAGGTCGTGGGCTGTGACTACAACCTCGACTCCTCAAAGGAGGAGGACAAGTGTCTGCAGTGTGGGGGTGACGGCAAGACCTGCTACCCTGTCATGGGCACCTTTGATGCCAACGACCTCAGCAGAGGTGGGGTCCTCGGGGGTGGCGGGCCTGCAGGCAGTCGAGGCGAGGGTCTGTCACCTCTCCCTTCCTTGCCTGACTTCCGTTCCAGCGGAGTCACCCTGGTGGCCCTGGGGGGGTGGTTCTGATCTGGCCCTCAGGTCATGCCTCAGGGTGGGGTCCAAGCCTTTCACACGAGCCTGTGGGCTTCGGTTAGCCAGGACCTCTGCCCACCCACCCAGTGCAAGCTCACACTGCTGCCGCCTGGATGCCCGTCGGTCCCCAGCTGTACCTGCCCCCTTCCCAGTCAGTGCGGGCCCCCAGCCTGCACACCCTTCCCGCCTTCCTAAAGCTGCTTTCCCCTTCTGGAGGACTCTGCCCCGGGCAGCACAGCCCTGCGGCTGTCCTGCTTGGCCATCCCAGACCCCGGCTGTGCTGCCCTCTGCCCCCCGCAGGCTACAACCAGATCCTCATCATTCCCCCCGGGGCCACCAGCATCCGCGTGGAGGAGGCAGCGGCCAGCAGGAATTTCCTGGGTGAGTCTGGGCGAGTCTAGGCCATGGCCGGGCAGTGGGTCTCCCCGCGGCAGCTGACTGGATGCTCGCCCCTGCGCAGCGGTGAAGAGTGTGCGGGGTGAATACTACCTCAACGGGCACTGGACCATTGGGGGCGCCTGGGCCCTGCCTGCGGCCAGCACCGTCCTGCACTACGAGCGCGGGGCCGAGGGGGACCTGGCGCCTGAGAGGCTCCTTGCTCGCGGCCCCACCTCCGAGCCCCTGGTCATCGAGGTGAGGGGCTGGCTGGGGGGGCAGGTGCCCAGTCCTCTGGAGGCTGAGGGGGGAGGGTCCCCGGAGGGCAGGCCTCAGCGAGGACCCTCCCACACAGCTCCTCAGCCAGGAGTCCAACCCGGGCGTGCACTACGAGTACCACCTGCCCCTGGGCAGCCCTGAGCCCGGCTTCCGTTGGAGCCACGGCTCCTGGAGTGACTGCAGCGCCGAGTGTGGGGGAGGTGAGCCATCAGCATGTCCTGGGGCCACGTGGGGGACACCCAGGGCTCAGGGACTCCACAAAGGGTCCCCCCCCTTCTACCCCCCAAGCTATGAGAACCAGAGAAGGCTTCCCGGAGATGGTAGCATCTCAGAGGACACTGTATTCCATGGGCAGCAGAGACCCAGCCCTGAGCAGATGACCAGGTGTCAGAGTGGGGCGCCACTGCCTGCAGATAACACACCTCAAACCTCAGTTTCCTCCTCTGTAAATTGGGGATGATGATGGCATTTATACCAGGGGGTCATTTGAGGCTTGATCAAGATGAAACTTAGAGTACGTGCAGAATGGTGCCCGGCTGAGAAAGCCTTCAGGTGATTGTTGACTGACCACCTGCCCTTGATGGCCGGGGCCTCTGCAGGTCACCAGTCCCGCCCAGTGTTCTGCACCACTGACAACGAGGTCTACCCTGACCACATGTGCCAGCGCCAGCTGCGGCCGGCGGACCGCCGCTCCTGCAGCACTCACCCCTGCCCGCAGACCAAGCGGTGAGGCCCTTGCCAGCCCCTCCACCCAAGGTTTAGCCCAAGCACTTGGGTGGGAAGGCAGTGGGGTCTCTAGGCTATTCTAGGTGTCGAGCAAACAGTTGGGGTTCAGGGCTCCCTACAGCTGGGGTGGAGTGGGGAGAAGGCAGCTGTCACCGCGGGAAGCAGGGGAAGGGGCCATGAGTGTGAGATCCAGGGCTGTCCACCCGTGTGTGCCCACAATGCCCAGAGTATCCAGGCTGGTGGTGGGCGAGTGGGGGAAGGTACTGGAGGCCCTGTCCGAGCCGGCAGGGGACTTGGAAGTGGGCCAGGGGGCCCGTGGGCATCAGCAATGCCTTTGTTCACACACGAAGGACCTCTTACCTGCACCGGCCCAGAGCGTGGCACTTTGCTGGGGCCCAGCTTGCGTACAGGAACAGGTAATCTGCAGGCCGTTGGCTCCCTGTGGGGCTGGCATGGCCCTTCCGCTCCTGTGGCCGTGGTGGCAGCTGGCCTCGCAGGATGGTGGTGGGCTTGGCTTTGCACGGTGCAGCTGGGCTGTCCTTCCCTCCAGTAAGCATGGCCCCTGTGGGAGATGACCCCAACTGAGGTCAGGCACAGGCAGTGGGGTCTGGCTGGGGGTAACAGGGGGCCTGGTGAGAACAGGGGTACACGTGAGAACAGGAAAGCTAAGAGGGGTGCAGCCAGGCTCTGTGGCAAGACATGGCAGGCAGGGCAGGGGCTTGGCCTTTTATGCAGAGCTTTCTGCACCCCCACCTGTGCAGGCCCAGATGTTAGCATGGGCCAGGCTGGGGGATCCCCCGTGCACTCCCGTGTGTGACGGCTGGTGCTCCCTCGGGCCTGGGCTCCAGCACCTGCTGCTGGGCCTGCCTTACCGCATTCTTGCTCCCTGCCAGCTGGAAGACGGGGCCCTGGTCGCCCTGCTCGGCCTCCTGTGGTGGTGGCTCCCAGTCCCGCTCTGTCTACTGCGTCTCGTCTGATGGCGCCGGCACCCAGGAGGCCGCTGGGGAGGCGGAGTGCGCAGGCCTGGCTGGGAAGCCCGCTGCCAGAAGGGCTTGCAACCTGCAGCACTGTGCTGCCTGGAGTGCAGAGCCCTGGGGTGAGGTGAGGCCTGTGCCAGAAGGGGCTGGGGCGGGATAGGGATGGGATCAGGAGCTGGGTCTATGGGCGGGGGCCCGCAGCAGAGCTAGGCTGGGAGGCTTGGCCTCCACCAGGGAA
Source organism: Spilogale gracilis (assembly GCA_004023965.1). NCBI lineage: Eukaryota > Metazoa > Chordata > Mammalia > Carnivora > Mephitidae > Spilogale > Spilogale gracilis. The sequence continues at coordinate 144,513 of PITA01002118.1, read as the reverse complement.
GTAGATCCTGCTAGGTGGTCTTGGAAGCTTGCCAGGGCTGCAACTAGGAGCAAGTCTTTGGACTCTTCCTCCTTCTCCAGGATCCCAGGCTGGGTGGGAGAAGCTTTGTCTTTCATGAAGGAGCAGCTGGGCACCTTGCTGGGGCGGGGGGGAGAGCTGGCACTGCCTGGGGCAACTGGCCTTTGCTTCCAGCACCTACTTATGTTCAAGTCTCAAACGGGGGAACGTGGAAAATGTCCCTGAGCTTGGTGTCAGCAGGCAGGGTGTAGGCCACGTGATCTCAGAAGAGGTGCTGAGCCTCTCTGGGGGCTGGACGTGAGCCGGTGGGGGCCAGCAGCCGTCCAGCCTGGCATGGCTCCCCTGGGCGGGTGAGGTCAAACAAGCTCCCGCCGACAGCCCGGCCCTTGCAGTGCTCTGTCAGCTGTGGTGCTGGGGTCCGGAGGCGGAGCATCGCTTGCCGCAGCGGTGAGGGGTCTCTGCTGCATGCTGCAGCGTGCTCCTCGGAGGACCGCCCCCCTGACACTGAGCCCTGTGTGCGCGAAGACTGTCCCCCTGTCAGTGACCAGGCCTGGCTTGTGGGCGCCTGGGGTTTGGTGAGTGCTTGCCCACGTCCCCTCTCCTCATCCCTTCCGCCCAGTCCTGGTCCCTTGGGTCTCTGACAGGTGCCTGGACACGTGACCATTCCCGGGTCTGACCTGCCTCCCCAGGCACCTTCCTATCCCTCTCTTTCTTGTGGGGTCTCGCTCCTTCTGTGAGCCTGTTCTCTCTTCCCACACGCCCACCCTGTGGCCACAGTGTTCCAAGAGCTGCAGTGGGGGCACTCGGAGGCGCCAGGTCATCTGTGCCCTCGGGCCACCCAGCCACTGCCGGAGCCTGCAGCCGTCCCAGCCCAGGGAGGTGGAGCCCTGTAACGCGCAGCCCTGTCATCTGCCTCCAGGTAAGGGCAGGGGCGCCGGTCAGTTTGCTTGCGCTGTGGCCACGCGTGAGGCTTGACCCGCCTACCAGCTAGGGGCTCCTGACTTCTTCCTTGCTATTTAGACCCCCTGCCTCCCAGAACGTAGCACAAGCTGAGTATTCACTAAATGTTCACTGAATGACTGAGTGAGTACACACTGCTTCGCCCCGTCTTCCCCTTCTCCTCACCCCCATCCCCACTGGCAAAGCAGATGCCCCAGGCCTGAGGAGCTGCAGGAGGAAGGGCCCAGAGGCCAGTAATTGCTTGGTGTGAGGATGTGATACTGAGGAGAACGTGGGTTGGGGCTCAGCTGGGGGGGCCGAGTGGGGATGGTGGCCTTCTGTTACTGCAGGGAGGTGTGTCTGACCCGGTTGTGCTTTGCTGGGGGCCCCATGAGCCAGGCTGGGGGGCTTCCAAGGGAGGCATGGGGCATGGTGGCTAAGACTCAGAGGCCTAGACTTGACAGTGAACCTAAGCTTAAATCTCTACTCCACTGCTGACCAATGGTGTGGCCCCGGGCAAGCACCTCTCCTCCCTGATTGCTGATTTGCCCATCTGTACAATGAGGTTAATAAGAGAGCTTTCCTCAGGGTGAGTCACTGGGCACGGAGTCTGAACACACACAGTTAGGTAAGCAAAGGGTCGGTAGTGGGGGGAGGCCCTGTGGGGGCCCCTGGGTCAGGCTCCTGGGGTGCCTCAGCCTGGCCCTTGTGGAGCACAAGCAGGAGGGTCCTCCTGGGAGCACAGACGCTTCCCTGAACGGGGCCCTGAGCTTCCCCCCAGAGAGGTGCTCACATACGTAGTAAGGAAGGAAACAAAGCATTTCAGGCCAGATGAAATAACCTCAATGGCTATTTTTATAAATTAATCGACGTTCGTTGTGAAAAATTTGGAGAAGTTAGGAAAGCAGCATAGAGACAAGTGACATGGCCCTGATCCTGAGCTTGAGTGGGATCGTTCCCGTCTGCTTCATTCCGTGCGTGGGGCATGGTAGGCGCTTTTCCCCTTAAAACCGCTTGGTGTGTGAACGTTTTCTAGCCTCGTGGTAGCTCTGCAGGACTCCCTTGGGCGAGAAGTTAGAATTGAGGGGGTTTCTAGCGTTTGTGGTTGGCTCAGTTGGTGAAGGATCTGAGTATGGATCTCAGCTCAGGTCTTGATTTCAGGGTCCTGAGTTCAAGCCCTGAGTTGGGCTCTCTGCTGGATGTGGGCCTACTTAAAAAGAGAAAAAAAAGAATTACATTTAAGGGGCGCCTGGCTGCTTCAGTCAGAAGAGCCTGCAACTCTCGATCTTGGGGTTGTGAGTTTGAGCCCCACCTTAGGTATAGAGATTGCTTAAAAATTGTTTTTTAATTTAAACAATGTTTTATTGAACCTTAAATATTTTAAACATGCAATCACTATAAAAATGAATAGAATATTTTACATTCTTTTTTCACAATGTTAAAAAAATAAATTTTCTGAATTGAATGTATTGTTTGCAGAGCATTTCTTAATTCAGGTGTAAAATTTCACTGACATACTTGATCTGTAGTTAGATTTTATAGAATGTGTGCAATTGGAAAAGTAGCTTCACACAGCCAAGTCGTTCCAAACATACTGAAGCATCTACTAAATGAATCGTCCGTTTTTAAGTTTAAAATTCAATTGACTGTTGAGAATAAGTGTAAAACGTAGTTTCTCAGTCATTTTGCTCCCATTTCAAGTATTCAGTTGCTCTGACTGAGGCCAGCAGGGACCCCAGAACCTGCCCTGAGCCAGGAAGTGGGGCTGCTGGTGGGAGTTCTGTGCTGGGGCCGGTGTTCCTAGAGCTCGGAAGGCAGGCTGAGCGGCAGATCAGATCGTCTGATAGGCCATGAAAGCTTTGCAGTTCAACAGTGACACCACAAAAGGTCTTAAGGAGGACAGACCGGGCATTTGCCTGAGGGCCAGCCTGAAGGGGAGACTGTGGGAGCCCGAGCCTGGCGGGGAGCAGGGCTGCAGAAGTCTGAGTGCCCACAAGAGCTGTGAAAACAAAGGGCCAGGCACTTGTCCAGCAGAGCCTGGTGCCCAGAGGGTACAGGGCAAGCAGTGCTGGACTCAGAGCCTGAGAAGGTTTGGGAGAGTCTCAGGAGGAGAAGCGAGGGGCGTATGCCCAGGCTGGCTGGGGGCTGGGACTGTGGGCAGGCGGTGGGGGGACTGCGGAGAGAATGGGCCACAGCTGTGTCGTGGGGTTTGGCCTGGGGGAGGGGGAGGTAGGCAATGAAACGAAAACAAAGATTTTACCACATATCTACTAGACTTTTCTAACCCTAAATTATTATTTTTTAAAGCTTTTATTTGACAGGGATCACAAATAGGCAGAGAGGCAGCAGAGAGAGAGGAGGAAACAGGCTCCCTGCTGAGCAGAGAGCCAGATGCGGGCCTGGATCCCAGGACCCTGAGATCATGACCTGGGCTGAAGGCAGAGGCTCAGCCCTCTGAGCCCCCCGCGTGCCCCAACCCTAAATTATTTTTAAGGTATTTTGTGGGGACTGGTAAGATGTAGTCCAGAGGGGGATGGAATTTTCACTTTTTTTTTTTTTTTTAAGATTTTATTTATTTGATAGAGTCTGTGAGAGAGCATGAGCAGGGTGGAGGGGGCTGCAGAGGGAGAGGGAGAAGCAGGCTCCCCGCTGAGCAGGGAACCGATGTGGGACTCGATCTCAGGACCCTAAGATCATGATCTGAGCTGAAGGCAGATGCTAACAGACTGAGCCACCCAGGTGCCCCTTCACTTCTTTTATATAATTTTACTCCAGTGTGTAGTAAAATGCTTACTGTGGAAAATTTGAAATGCATTAACAAATATTAACAGATGACAGGAAGGGACCCCTGTCACCCGCTACCCTCCCTACCCCACCAAGTGCTTAGAACCATGAGCATTTTGGGGTGTGACCTGTTATGCATCATTATATAAAAATTCCTGTCATCTGTATTTACTCAGTCTGTGTTTTTTTCCCTGATTTATGATGAAAAAAATCTGTTTACTAACTTTGAAGTGGTTAAATATCATGTACCATAAAATTCACCTACTCTAATGGTAACTCATGATTTTTAGTAAGCTTACCAAATGGGACAATAAGATGGAGAATTTTTTTTTTCATGTTTCTGAGCAGCCCCTAATCTGATTCTCTAAATTGGGAAGGCAGGCCTGCTTACTTGTTTGTTTAATTCCAGATAGGCTAACATATAGTCATATTAGTTTCAGGCACACAATATATAGCGATTCAGTGATTCTGTACTCAGTGCTCATCATGACAAGTGGCCTCTTAATCCCCTTCACCCACCCTCCCACCTACTGCCCCTCTGGTAACCATCGGTGTGTTCTCTATAGCTAAGAGTCTGTTTGGGGTTTTTTTTTTAGATTAAAAAAAAATTATTTGACAGAGAGAGAGATCACAAGTAGGCAGAGAGGCAGGCAGAGAGAGAAGGGAGCAGGCTCCCCACTGAGCAGAGAACCTGATGCGGCCTCGATCCCAGGACCCTGAGATCATGACCTGAGCCGAAGGCAGAGGCTTTAACCCACTGAGCCACCCAGGCACCCAAGAGTCTGGTTTTTTGTTTGTCACTCTTTTCTCTGTTGGTTTTGTTTCTTAAATTCCACGTATGAGTGAAATAATTCAGTGTTTGTCTTTCTCTGATATTGCCTGGTGTGATACCCTCTAGATCGGTCTGTGTTGCAATGGCAAGGTTTCATTCTTTCTTCATGGCTGAGTAATATTCCCGTGTGTGTGTGTGTGTGTGTGTGTGTGGCACACCCCATTCCGCCTTTATCCGTTCACCTGTGGATAGACACTTAGGCCGCTTCCATATCTTGCCTACTGTACGTAAAGCTGCTACATAGAGGTGTGTATATTTTTTTTAATTAGTGTTTTTGTATTCTTTGGGTACGTAGTAGTGGAATTACTGTGTTATGTGGCAATAGTACTTTAAATTTTTTGAGGCAGGATGGTGAAAAATTGTAAATATACAGAACAGGTGAAGAGCTGCATGGGAAGCGGCCACATATCGCACCTGAACTCCATAATGATTGTCCTGTTACGTGTGCTTTCTCATCGTCTGCTCCTTGTTCCTTCATCATTTACTCAACTTGTGTGTGTGTGTGTGTGTGTTTAAAACAATCCAATTGTTTTTAGTATGAAGTTTTTTTGAGGTACAGTTCACAAAACATAATGAACTGTGGTAAAGCACGGGCTTTTATGTTGTTTTGTGTCCTCACTGTGTCGCACAAGCAGCCTGTGTCCTCACCCACAGAAGCTCCCTGTACGCGTTCACTGACCACTCCCCACTGTCCCTGACCTCCTTCCCTGGTGGCCTGATCTGCTTCTGTCTCTTCGGATTTGTCTGTTCTGGAAATACCGTATGGAAGGAACAGGATGGGGCGCCTGGGTGGCTCAGTTGGTTGAGCGTCTGCCTTCAGCTCAGGTCATGATCTCGGAGACCCGGGATCGAGCCCCACATCGGGCTCCCTGCTTGGCGGGAAGCCTGCTTCTCCCTCTCTCACTCCCCCTGCTTGTGTTCCCTCTCTCGCTGTGTTTCTCTCTGTCAAATAAATAAAATCTTAAAAAAAAAAAAAAAAAGAAAAAGGAAGGACCAGAATGGCTTTCATGCCGCCTCTTTTATACCGCAGAGTGTTTCTGCAGTTCATCCAGGCTGGAGCCCAGACACGTTGGCACTTGGACCTTTTTCTGGCTGGTCCCCGTTGTGCCAAGCCTGCTTCTTCGTGCATCAGCGCATGTGGGTTTGGGCTGTTTCAGCTTTTGGCTCTATATACTGGCGAGCGAGTCTCTGTGCCGACCTATGTTTTCATTTCCCTTTGTTACACACCTGGGAGTGGAACTGCTGGGCTCTGTGAGGACTCTGTTTAACTTTTGGAGGAATTGCTGGACTCACGTTTCCATCCACGACACATGAGGGTTCCAGTTTGTCCACATCCTCACCATCACTTATATTTTGGCCTTTTAAAAAAGATTTTATTTATTTATTTGACACAGAGAGATCACAGGTGGACAGAGAGGCAGGCAGAGAGAGAGGAGGAAATAGGCTCCCTGTCGAGCAGAGAGCACAACGTGAGCCTCAGTCCCAGGACCCTGAGATCATAACCTGAGCCGAAGGCAGAGGCTTTAACCCACTGAGCCACTCAGGCGCCCTACTTTGGCCTTTTTGATGAGAGCCCTCCTCGTGGGTGTGAAGGAGTATCTCCTTGTGGCTTTGATTTGCAATTCCCTAGTGACTGATGATGCTGAGCATCTTTTCATGTGCTTATTGGCCATTTGTATGTTTTCTTTGGAAAAACGTCTGTTCAAGTTCTTTGTGCATTGTTATTTTTATTTTATCTTATTTTTTAAAGATTTTATTTGTTATTTGACAGAAGCACAGCCAGAGAGGGAACACAAGCAGGGGGAGTGAGAGAGGGAGAAGCAGGCTTCCCGCCGAGCAGGGAGCCCGATGTGGGACTCATCCCAGGTCTCCAGGATCATGACCCGAGCCGAAGGCAGTCACTTAACCCAGGCGCCCATTATTTTATTTTTTTTTTAAGATTTTTAAATAATTCCTACATCCAACATGGGGCTCGAACTCATGACCCTAAGATCAAGAGTCACTTGCTCCACCGACTAAGCTGGCCAGACACGCCACTTTGCCCATTTTTTAAGTGGATGGCTACTCTTTCCCTCAATTCAACCTATACATATCACTTTTTGTTTCATGTAGTTGGGATCAAACATAGACACTAATTTTATATCTGGCTTTTCTTTTTGCTGAACATGTAAATTAGCTTTTTCTTTCTTTTTTAAAGATTTTTTTATTTATTCATTTGAGAGAGCACAAGGAGGGGAAGAGGCAGGGGGAGAGGGAGTGGCAGACTCTCTGCCTAGCTGGGAGCCTACATGGGGCTCGATCCCAGGACCTGGAGATCATGACCTGAGCTGAAGGCAGACGCTCAACCATCTGAGCCTCCCAGGCGCCCCATCATTAGCTTTTTCTAAGTGACTAAAGGCTCTTGAAACTTGGGAAGGGTGTTTCATGGAACCACAGGTCTGCTTGTTTTCACTTCTGCTGTCCTGAGTGCCCCAGGCCCTGCCTGAACAATGGAGGGGGGTGCGCATGGAGGTTAGGGTGGCCATTGCTCAGGCCTGATTGCCTGCTCCCTGCAGAAGTCCCCAGCATGCAGGACATGCACACCAACCCCAGGGATCCCCGGATGTCTCTGGGCCCTCAGGTGGCCCCCACCTCAGGTGAGCTCAGTGGAAGCCCAGAGCCCAGGAGCAGTTTAAGGTGGGGCAGGTGGTTTGGGGGGTGGGGGTGGAGAAGGCAGCTCCCATGTGGATAGATGGAGGTGAGCAGCCAGGTGGAGACCTCATGTGTCTTTTCCTTCTTCTTTCTAGATTCCAGAGACCAGTGGTGGCTCCCCCAGGAGGCACCCTTAGTCCAGGGTAATCCCAGAGAAGCCCAGGGCCTCCACCTGCCAGGCCGAGCCGTCTCTCCGCCACAGTCCCCACACCGGCAGCCCCCGCGGTCAGGCTTGTCACCCCGAGACTGCAGACATGGCCCCTATGGGTGCTGTCCTGATGGCCACACCGCATCTCTCGGGCCGCAGTGGCAGGGCTGCCCGGGAGTCTCATGTCAGCAGAGCAGGTAGGGGCCTCTTCCTCTTCACCAGCTCAGATGCGAGAGGGGTGTTTGTGTGTGTGTGTGTGTGTGTGTGTGTGTGAGTGAAGGAGGCAGATGCTATCTGATGGGCAGGGCAGCAACTCTGCACAGAGAGCGGCTAGGGGTGGGGCCTGCAGAGCTCAGGAATGGACTCTGCGAGTGTCTCCCTGCTGCCCTGCTTGTGCCTCCTGGGGACTCAGCTTCCCATCCCTGATCTTCCTAATGTGCAAAGTGGAGGTAAAAATCTCTGCTCTCGCTGCAGAAGTCTGCCTGTTGAGGTGTAGCCTGAGGCTCTGGGAAAGCCCATGGGATATAATTCTAAGATTTCAGATCTTTGCAAACCAGTCTACCGGGGTCTGTCTGGAGCTAGGGTGCTGAGAGCCCAGACTTTGGGGCCAGCAGCCTGGGGGCGGGGTGGGATTTTCAGCTCATCCACTTACCAGCCATGAGCTGAGTAATGGGGGCAAGTTCCTTAATTTCTCTGATCTTGGCCTCCTCTGCTGAGATATGGGAACAATGGCAGGGACCTGGCTAGGGTGGCTGTGAGGAGGGAGCAGTCCCACGGTGCCTGGGGCATGGAAGGTGCTCTGATACATTCCTCCTTCGCCTTCTGTTCCCACTCCTGGCTGATGGAGCTAAAGCAAGTGGTGGGCTCCGTCTACTATGATCTTGTAAAATGTCCCTGGGAACCTGCTGCGTGGGCAGGCTCAGTGAGTTTCCACCTTGGTGTTCGGATGGGAGGATAGGGCTGAGGACCCGTCAGGCATCAGGGTGATGCTCTGTGGGCTCGGTTCCTGCTGTCCCCCAGGCAGTCGCTGGGCAGTTGGTGGACGTGGCAGAGCCTCAGCACGTAGAATGGTCTGCCCCGTGTGCAGGGACATGCTGTCTCCTGCTCAGATCCCCAGCTGTTCAGCCCCCAGCATGGGGTGCCTCAGAGCCTGGGTCCTGGGATCCTGAACGCTCAGGGGCCCTGGAAGGGTTGGGAACCAGGGTGGGTGGTGAGGACGCAGCTGTGTGATGTCTGTCTAGGTACGGGTGCTGCCCTGATGGGGTGTCTGTGGCCGAGGGGCCCCAGCACGCGGGCTGTGGAGGGTCTTACAGCAGTGACAATGCCAGAAGAAGGCCAGGGTCAAGGGCGGTGGCTTCCTCGGTAAGTGTCTGGCTCACAGGAGGGCACCGGAATCCAGCCCCCGTCCTGCTTAGTGCCACTGTGACCCAGGCTCTCTGTAACGTGGGCTTTGGAGATAGGAGGTCCCTAAAGGCTGCTGGCCGACAGGGCCTCTGAGATGAGCCTGGGCTGGAGTTGAGGGCGGGCGTGTGTGTGCAGGGCGCTTCATCCGACCTTCCCCTGGCTTCTCTTCTCCCCTGGGACGGGGGTTCTGCGTCATGGGCTTATAATTCTGTCCTTCCCTCTTCCTGTCCTCCTTCCCTCTTCCTGTCCTCCTTCCCCAGGTAGCCTAGAGTCCGTACCAAGAGCCAGACCTATTCCCAACATCTCAACTCTGGGCTTCTTTCTCAGGCCCCCAAGGCCCAGCAGCCGCAGGCTCAGCAGAATGAGCCCAGTGAGTGCCGGGGCTCCCAGTTTGGCTGTTGCTATGACAACGTAGCCTCTGCTGCTGGCCCTCTTGGGGAAGGCTGCGTGGGCCAGCCCAGCTATGGTGAGTGCGTACCCCTCCATCCTTCCTGGTGAGTAGGCTCTGGTCCCCCTTTGCCCCCAAACATCAACAGAGCTCCACATGGAGCTTCCTACTAGCTCAGTGATTCATTCATTTCTTCAAATATTTACTGACCACTTGCTAGGCACTGGGTCAGAGAACAGTGCCATGTTCTCGTTTCCAACAGGTTGTCCTTGAGACCACCTGCGAGCTCGGGAGAGTCGGGGAGAGCTGTAGGCAGGGCCCCTGCAGAGAAGGAGGGCTTGTCCTGCTCCTGCCCCCCTGGGGCTTGGCCCCCCTAGAGACAGAGGTGGAATGGTGGTCACTGCCAGGATGGACAGGGGGTCCCCACTGGCCTGGAAGAAGTCCTGGAGGGAGGTCCCTGAGGCTGGAGCATGGAATGTGTAGGCAGCACCGCCAGGGACTGTCACAGGGACCTCAAAAGCCAGATGGGCTGGTGGTCAGGGTCTGCACGAGGCTGGGCCCTTGGGTGGGCTTGAACAGGGTCCAGCCGCAGTCACGCAGGGAGGCAGAGCGAGCCGTGCTGGGCAGGCGGGCTGGGGGCAGCTGCAGGTGGGAACAAAGGCGGGCCCCTCACTGGGCATCTTCCCACACGTTCCTAGGTGCCAAGGGCTGTGTTCTTATCACAAGCTAAGCACATCAAGGCCAAGCCCGTGGGCTGCTCTGTGCACGCACTCTGGAGCCCTGGGTCAGGCATGGGGAGGAGGGGGCCAGTCCAGGCTGCTCAGACCTTCTGGAGGGGCTCCTAGTTTTGTGGGTGGAGCCCAGGTAGGTCTGGGCCATTAGCAGACTCTGTCCCCGGGGCCAGGTCAGGGGTGTAGACATGCTCTGTTAGCTGCGAAGGGTCTGGCTCTGAGGCAGAGGCGATGGGGGGCCCTTGATGGCTGGGCTCTGCTTGGCGTGCCCGCGGCTTGGTGACACACACCCTCCCTGTACCCTCAGCCTACCCTGTACGGTGCCTGCTGCCCAGCGCCCACGGCTCCTGTGTAGACTGGGCCGCCCGCTGGTACTTCGTCCCCTCTGTGGGTCGGTGTAACCGCTTCTGGTACGGCGGGTGCCACGGCAATGGCAATAACTTCGCCTCCGAAGAGGAGTGCATAAGCAGCTGCCGGGGGCCTCCAGCCGGGCCCCGTGGACCCGAGCCCGGGGCCTCTGGCCAGAGCACCCGCGGAGCTGGCGGCGGCGGTCCCGGGGGCCAGCGAGAAGCCAGCTGGCACAGGACGGGGGCCACAATCCAGACGAAGCCCTTGCCTTCCGGTGGCCTCTCGTGGCGAGACCAAGAGCCTGGGCCAAGGGAGGAGTCCCGCACCCCGGCCTTCGGAGAACGGCCCTGGGGTGGGGAGCTCGGGCCCAGTGCCCCTGGCCTGGGCGGAGATGCCGGGCGACCAGCGCTGCCTTCCCACAGCTCTTCCTACAGGTGAGGCCTACCTCCTCCTCTGACACCTGTCAGGGCTAAAACCCTGAGGTCGAGCAAAAACAAAATAAATAAAACTTTACATTCCAAAGGGATCAAGCATGTGGTTTAGTTCTCCACATGGACCTGGTGTGAGGTGTCTCTCTGGGCCCCTCCCTGCCCTGGGCTTGTGGCCCCCCTGTCGCAGGACCAGGCTGAGGTAGCAACGTCCAAGAGCACGTGGGGAGGATGCAAAGGGGGCATTTCCGAGGCCACGGGCTTCCGGAGCTTGGCCTCCCAGGGGACCTCCTGACCCCAGCAGTGCCAGAAACAGGATGGCCGCCAAGCTCTCTGTGGTGGGACACTGACGAAGGGGAGTCCCCAGTCCCGGCACTGAAGCCAGCCGCACAGGTCCTCACACCCCCACCACTCCCCAGGGTCAGCTTGGCGGGCCCGGAGCCGTCCCTGGTCCAGGTGGCCCAGGGGCAGCTGGTGCAGCTGGTCTGCCAGGATGACGCCTCCCTGGAGCCTCATGGCTGGTGGCAGAAAGACGGACAGCCCATCTCCTCCGACAGGTATGTGTGTTGGCAGCCCCCCATGTCCCCCGGGGTGGGAGGGTGCAAGCAGGACTGCGGTCCCCTCTGGTAGGAGTGCTGGGGCCGGAGGCGGGCAGGAGCCCAGAGCTCAGACCCCCACCGCCTCACTCAGGCACAAGCTGCAGCCTGATGGCTCCCTGGTCATCAGTCCCCTGCTGGCAGAGGACGCTGGCATCTACAGCTGTGGCAGCAACAGGCCGGGCCATGACTCTCAGAGGATCCATCTTCGTGTCACAGGTCTCTGTCCCGCCCCCTCCCCTGCAGGGAATTCCCATGAGCCCCAGGCAGGAGGCCCTGGCTGGGAGGGCCTGAGCCGGGGTGCTCCCGCACAGGAGGGACCCTTCCCGCTGGCAGGGACCCTATGCTCCAGTTGGGCCCACATGGAGGTCTTGCCCCTTGTGGCGCTCCTACATGTCCCTGGCCAGCTTCATGCCCAGCACCCCGCCCCCCCACCGCCCCGCTTCCTTCCACCACATTCTCCCCACAGCTCACCTCTTCTCCTGGCCTCATGGCAGGGGGTGATGTGGCCGTGCTGTCTGAGGCTGAGCCAAGGCACTTCCCTCAGGCCCGGGACCCAGCCCAGCGTCACAGCCCTTGGGACTCCAGCCCAGCGGGGGACCGAGGGGGCCCAGGCTCCGTCCCCCACTCACAGCCTCGGCACACAACCAGGTAACAGTACAGCAGTGCGCCCTGCTCTCAGCCTACCCCACGTGGAGGGCCCGGGGTGACTGCGGGTCTTAGTGGTGAAAGGGGTTGGGGGGTGGGGGGATCACAGGGCTCTACCCAGTGAGGATGAGAGAAACATGGCTCCCTGAGCCACAGCCTCTTAGAAGGAAGGGGAGCCCTCTGCTCCTCCCCAAACAGTTGAGGATGGTCCAAGGCCCAGGACACAAGGGCTGAGGGAAGGGGGGTGCCCCAGGAGCTAGAGGGACTGCGACGGCCTTGGATGTTTATTTGCAGAAGGCTGGAGGGCGCAAGTCAAGGACTGAGTAGCAGAGGTGCGGAGCAGGACTAGGTGACAGTCAAGATTCTGGGGCAGCGGGGGGCAGGCGGTGGGGAAGGCAGGAAAGCCCCAGGCGGTGGTTGGTGGTGTCCTCAGCAGAACAAAGCAGCTCTGCTAGGAAGCTGGGTCTGGCAGGAGAGAAGGGGGCCACGGGCCTGCACAGAGGGCACCCCTCATGGCTGTGGGGTGTGCATTCTGCAGGCTGCTTCTGGACAGGAACCAGCCCTGGGTGGTGGACGCCCAACCAGGCCAGCGGATCCGGTTGACCTGCCGTGCTGTGGGCTTCCCACCCCCAGCCATTGACTGGCAGAGAGATGGGCAACCCCTCTCTTCCCCCAGGTTTGTGTTCAGCTCCTCTCTTAGCTCTCCAGTCCCACCGCCAGCCCCTGAGCCTGTGCAGGCTGCAGGGGAGGGAGCTGGCCGGCGCCACCTCTGGTCAGTCCTGAGCAGGGTTTCTGGGGCTCTTGAGATGCTGCTGTGGGGCCAACCAACATTTGGGTCTCAGGGTCTTTCCAGTGTGGTTAGTGGGCAAAAGTAATGGGCCAGCTAAGGGGTGATGGCTGAGGGACAAAATGGAGGCAGACCCATTTCTGGCTGTAATCATAACAGCTGACACGTGCTGTACCTGTTATGAGCACGAGGCTTGTTCTCCATGGTACCCTCTACCCAAGAGCCACATTGAGGTAGGTGCTCTCTTCTCCCCATTTCACACACGGGAGCTTAACACCACACAACTCCTAAGTGGTAGAACCGAGATTTGAGCCTACTAAATGCGTACAGTGAGAACTAGAAACCTATACCGAGATTATTTCGTATCCAGAAACTTGATTTTTTTATTGCCAGGCTTAAAAGTCAGACACCTCCAAGTAAATGAGTGCCAGCAGCTGGAGGACCTCAGGGCCTAAGATCAGATGGCCCTTTGCTCAGACCCCACAGAACAGCAGGGGCTACTCAGCCCCTCCCCAGGGAGAGGAAGACCCTGCCAGCCCCCTAGGGATGGAGCCAACTGACTGTGCTTTGTCTCTAGACACCAGCTGCAGCCCGATGGCTCTCTGGTCATCAGCCATGTGGCTGTGGAGGATGATGGCTTCTATGCCTGTGTTGCTTTCAACGGACAGGACCGAGACCAGAGATGGGTCCAGCTCAGAGTTCTGGGTAAGGTGGCAGTCCTGAGCAGGAGGGTGAGTGGGGCTAGTGACCTCTGAGGTCAGGCGGCACAGGTGGGACAGGATTAGTGAGTGGCCAACTGTGCTTCCTCCTTGGACCTAGGGGAGCTGGCCATCACAGAACTGCCCTCTACTATGATGGTACCAGAGGGGGACACAGCCAGGCTGCTGTGTGTGGTCACAGGAGAAAGTGTGAACATCAGATGGTCCAGGTAAGGTGGCCCACCTCTCTGCGGGGATATTGCGGTTCCCACCCTTTATTCTCCAACTCCTGCTTCCAGGGGAGAGGGCCTGCAGCACCCTCTTTCCAACACAGTGAGGCCCCATAGGACTGCTCTCCGTTGGTTGGGCTACACCAGGGTCTCTCACCCTCGGTGCTATTGATATTTCAGACTGGATAATTTTTTACAAATATTTTATTTGAGAGTGAGTGGGCATGTAAGTGTGGTGGTGGGGGGGAGAGGGAGAAGCAGACTCCCCACTGAGCAGGGAGCCTGCTGCAGGACTCCATCCCAGGATCCTGGGACCATGACCTGAGCCAAAGGCAGCTGCTTAACCCATTGAGCCACCCCGGTGCCCCAATTGGGTAATTCTTATTGTGGGGCTGTGTTGTGGATTGTAAGATGTTTGGCCCCATTCAGCCACCTACCCCCTAGATGCCAGTAGGACTCCCTCCCAAGTCATGACAACTGATGATGTCTGGAGATGCCTCTTAATGTCCTCTGGGTGACACAGTTCCTCTGGGGTTGAGAACCACTGGGCTGTATTCAACTTTGGGGACTTCAGTGGTCTTTTTACCCCAGGTCAGTTGCTCTTTTATTCATTCTTTTAGCAAACATTTTTTTGCCCCCTTCCTCCTTGCCATGTGTCAGGAATAGTGGAGGCTCTGGGGATCTTAGTGTAATCTGAGCCCCCCAGATACTCCGAAAGGAGAGGGCCCAGTGTCCCCTGAACTCCAGAGATTTGCCCTCAATGCTATCTGTGAACGGAGGATGGAGGCTGCCTCTCTCTGGGGAAACCAAGCCTCAAAGGTGAGTATTAGAGATGATGTCAGGATGGGAAGGATCCTGCGTGCGGGAGTAGGGAGGACTACTGGAAGCGTCTGCAGGCCTCTGAGCAGCTGTGCTCCCTGCAGACCTGCCCGGGCTAGGTCTGGCCTCTGATGATTCTAGCAGGCCCGTATCTTCCACTTTGCTTCTCTTTGATCTTCCTAGCAGCAAACATGCTCAGGACGCCCCTCTTCAAAGCAAAACTAGATATGCTCCTCGGACCCTGGATGTCCCTGCAGACTGTGGCCTCATATGGAGTCTCCCCCTCACAGCACGGCTGTTCATACCGGTTGTTACCACTTCCCTACTCACAGTGGCTCACCTCCAGCCCTGCTCCAGGGATACTGCCCTGTTCCTAAATCCCCCGGGACAGATCTCAGTCCCCACATGGCCTGCAGTGTTCTTCCGCTGACCACTTGTACTTCCTGACACACTCCCTCTCCTCAGCTCCAGGAAACTCCTGTCGTCTGGCCACCTTCCTCTTTCTCCTGCTTCTGTTTTCCTGGCTGGCTCGTCTTTCTCACACTGATCCCTCAGAGGCTGCTGCACCTCGGGGGCTGTCCTTGTTTCTCGATCTAACTTTACCTTGGGTAACCTCATTGGTATGTGGTTTCCTGGGTTATCCAGTGCTGATCTACTGTCTGGGGCTAGTCCTCAAATCCAATGCCTCCTGGTATCTCATGGGCACCCAAAATGCAAAATGGTGGAAGAGAGCATTCACCATTCGGTCCTCTTCCCTACTCTGGATCTCTGTGGTGGAGGGGCACCACTACTACCCAGTAACCCAAGCCCTAAACCTCTGTCAGCCTTCATTTCTTCACCACTACTTCGCACATCTGACCCTCCCTCCCCCACGTGTGCACTTCTGCCATAACCATTTTCCTGCTCTCTGCTTTGAGGCTTACCCTCGACCCAGGAGGCGAGCCTTTCCAAGGGCAGATACTTGCTCCATCCTGCTCATTGCTCATACCCCTCCACTCCTCGCAGGGTCCAGGCCAAACTTCTATTTACGCTGTGTCCACTTCTCTCCCTGCTCTGACCATGGCTTCCCCTCGAGCTTGTGAGTCCCCTTGTTCTCCTTTTCCCCAGCCACCTGTTTCTCCTTGTCCTCAGGTCAGGGCTCAGCTAGGTCATCCTCAGGGGAGACCCCCTAAACACCCATACCCCGCCCAGTGCCCTCAAGGCAGGGAGCACTTCTGTCTGCACCGAACACAGGGCCTTGCACCTCAGGGCTGCATAAAAGACCTTTATTGATGAAAAGCGAGAGCAGGATCCCCTCGTGGACCAAGAGGCAACTTCACAATGACTTAGATCTGTGTGCTCAGTTAGGGTGGGTTCACCTCACTTTTATTTTGCTCTGAGAATGTTCTTTTTGGCACCCTGATCCATCTCTTTCTTGAGGTGAGGGTCATCTGTTTATCCACAATGATTACCTCCTCTCTTTGTCTCCTGGGCTCTGGCCGGCTCTCCCAGCTTCCTCTCCCCTCCAGGAATGGGCTGCCAGTGCGGGACGACGGGCATCACATCCACCAGTCCCCAGATGGCACCCTGGTGATCCACAATCTGCAGGCCAGAGACGAGGGCTCCTACACATGCAGTGCCTACCGTGGAAGTCAGGCGGTGAGCCGCAGTACCGAGGTGAAGGTGGTCCCACCTGGTAAGAGACCTAGCCCAGGGACTTGCTTGTTCCCGAGAAGTGGCTTTGTGCTGCATGGGGCGGGGAGGGCAGGCTCTGCGGTCTGGGGGACTCTAGCCTGAGTCCTGGCTCACTCTGCCAGTTCCTGGTAGTGTCACCTGTGGTCAGGGGCTCAACCTTCCCAAGCTTCCCTCCTCCATCGCCTGGGGAGCTGTCCGGAGGATGAAGGAGATGGTGCAGATGATGGCAGCTGGTCACAGTAGGTTATCATTTAGTATCAATATCATTTAGACTTACTGATTTTGAGAAATAGGATTGACTGGAATTTCACTACAATACTTAAGGCAGACCATTAAATGTGTCTACTCTAATCAGGGTGGCAAAAAATAGTCCTATGAGTGAAAAATGCCTTTACAGCTCTTTGACTGTATAACCCAGAAAGGAAAGGGATTCGTATCACCATCTTACAAATGATAGATATCGTTATCTATCTTATAGATATCCAGAGACCTCAGGTGATGTTTCCATAAGTCACACAGCAAATGAGGGACTAAGTTGTGACTTAGACCCTAGTCCTCATACTTAATATTTTCTTTTCCTTACATGATTATATCAGTAACTGGGCAGAATTTTACTTGCACTATTCAGTTGATGTTCTCCAGCTCTTGCTCAGAGTCATGGATCAGAGAACCTTAAGGACCACGCTGTAAAACAATTAGTGTCATACCACTAAGAAAAAAAAGGCTGCTAGGTCTGTTAAATGCCATAGTGCTGACACCACCAATTCAGAAGCAGTCCAATTTGAGAGGTTTTATTAAAATGGGAAAATCAGCACATCTCAGAATTGGTAGATACGCTGTGGTTTAATGTTGGATTCACAAGCGCTCTAAAGTTAGGCCAGAGGGCCAAGGGGAGAAAAAGGCCTGCCCTTCCATGGATCCTTGATCCAGGCCCGTGTACTGAACAGCAGGATAGTGCCCCAGACCGAGCTGCCAGTTCTCATGAGGCCTGAAACAGACTTTTCAGGATGGCCTCTCCCATGCTGTCTGCCTGGACGCTCACAGCAGTCAGGGCCCAGCACCACCCAGGGAGAGCTGCTATACCCAGGAGTACTGAGCCTGCTACACTGTGGGTGGGAAGTGGCCAGAGCTAGAGGTTGAAGGTCCGTGGTAGAAATGTTGCTTAGTGAATCAGACTGACATGCAGGCTTCTAGTTTCTGAGCTCCTTAGAACAGCCACCGGGACTCGAGTCCCAAGGACCCAGCTCAGTGCTAGGTGCTCAGGCTTGGTGACTGAATGCAGGGGTGCAGGAAGGCAGGACCTTGGCGAAAGTGCTAGACTGCTGGGGCTGGTTTTCACCTTTGCCCTGCTCAGCAGGTTGATCTCTTGTCTACAAACCAACCAGACTTAACAAGACTTAAGACAAACTGGAGTGCAGATTTGTGAGAAAGAGTTGTGGGAGGACCCAGGTGTTCATGTTTGTGACTTGCTGTAGACATGTCTACATGGGAAGCCAAATTATAATCAGAAACCTGTCTGGCAGCAAAGTCTGGTGGGGCTCCTGCTGATGTCGCATGCTGAAATGTGTAGCGTGACCTGCCTCCTGGACAGGACACCTTTCTTCTGCCCTCTGCTGGATGAGTGTTGCTCATTTCCTATTTTGTGTGTACCTTTCTTGACTAGAAGCGCTGTTGCCCCTCTCTTTGTATTCATTTTGTTGATTACGCTTTCTATTGGGTCTCACTGCTTGAGGTGGCCTCATTTTGCCCGATCTGTGGTCTGGTGGCATACTGGAATTAGTGGTAGCGTCTGGGTAGCGGGCCTTGAGCTAGTCATGCGCTGGTATAAGGGACATGCTGCTGTTGAGGACTTCCCCATCTTCTTGCCTAAAGGACTGGGGTGAGAAACAGAAAATACTGTAGGGATAAAACATAGGGCTTTGCTCACTTTTCTGAAGAAGAGGGAATAAGGCTATGAAGCAAAACACGGTTAAGCACTCCAACTTTAGCCAAGGTCACTGGGTGCCCAAGGTGCTGCTTCCATCTCCACTTCAGGTGGGGAAGCACAGGCAGACAGCTGAAGACAATGGCCCAAAGTCCCCCTGCTGGGAAGCAGGAGCCAGGACTGAGCTCAGGCCATCTGGCCCCAGAGCTGGCGTGCTTACCCACCATGTGCCTGGGCCTTGGGGTCCTTGACAGGCCCGGGCTGCAAGTGTTGAGAGAAAGTCAATACCAAAGTGACTTTTTAAAATAATATGCATAAACAGCTTGATATTTATATAAATATAAATGTAGAATTGACCCCTGAGCAACACCAGTGATCAGGGGTGCCAACCCTTTGTGCAGTCAAAAATCCATGTAGAACTTTGACTCCCCCAAAACTTGACTCCCCCAAAACTTTACTAATAGCCTGTTGACTAAAGCCGTACTGGTAAGTTAGCACATACTGTATACGATGTATTATACACTCTATTCCTACAGCAAAGTAAGCTAGACAAAATGTTAAGAAATCATAAGGAAAATACCTATACAGTACCGTACAGTATTTACTGAAAAAAATCACGTGGACCTGTGTGATTCAAAACCATGCTGTTTGAGGGTCAGCTGTAGTTAGTACTCATTATACTGATCCCCCAAATCTGTATAGGATCAGGTACTAAGACTACTCAGGTATAATCTTCTTGTCATATTCCGGGAGGAAGCAGGGGGAGAGGAGATGAAGATCAGCCCCGTGAGGTCTACCTTTAGGGAAGGTGCTCTTCAGTCCTAAGCCCAGCTGAGTCAGAAGATCCTCTTTGAAATTAAAGGGAAGTTAACTAGATGAGGCCAGTTCAGTCCTAAGATGAAACAGTGGAATAAAACACTTTTTTCACTGTGGGGCTCGAACTGCTGACCCCGAGATCAAGAGCCCCTTGCTCTATGACCCCAGTTAGCCAAGCTCCCCCTCACGGGTTTTTAAGGTACCGAAGCTCCTAGCACCTTCAGAGGGGGCGGCAACCAGCATTTTGTGCTTCGTGCAATGTTAGAACTATAACTCATAAGGCTGTTCTCCGCATCACCTTGCCTAATGTTCGCTTGCTCTCTCTTGTGGGAAGTGGGAAAATCGGGAAGATGGGGAACGAAGTGACAGATAAACTGCGGCTGTGGTCAGAGGAAATCAGCAGTGAGAGAAAGAGGACAGCTCTAGCCCAACTCAAAATGTTACTTACGGTTGCTGTCCCACTCTCCCCAATCCAGGGACTAACTGGGGCAACTGTCATTCAGCTCTTCAGGTCACAACAGCAAGGCGGGTCGTCACATCTAGTCCATGCTTGGGGTCTGCCCTGGGCGGAGGCTGCAGACCCACGGCAGGAGGAGGGGCGGGGGGGGGCGGATACACACAGGCGTTCAAAGACTAAGAGTACAGAGCAACTGTGCTTTGTGGAAATCTGGCAGTTCTGTTGCTTTCCTCTAAGGCAAAGAAAGGGTAGGTGGAACTTTTCAGCCTCCACAGCTTCCTTACCCCTTTGTCTCTCCCCGATTGCTTCCGCAGCGCTGCCTGGCCAGCCTGGGGCCCTTGGCAGGGAGTGTGTGGATCAGCCTGAGCTGGCCAACTGCGATCTGATCCTGCAGGCCCAGCTCTGTGGCAACGAGTATTACTCCAGCTTCTGCTGCGCTAGCTGCTCCCGCTTCCAGCCTCCCGCTCAGCCTGTCTGGCAGCAGGGATGAAGGCTGGCTGCAGCCGCCGTCCTGGGAACAGCCCTCGGTCTGTGGCAAAGGGATCTCTCCTTTAGAGAAGGGGCCCTGTCAGGCCACCCTGCCTGGCCGTGGGGCACCCAGCAGCAGCCAGCCCCCACCTCCCTCTCCGACACCACAGGCAGCTGCCAAGAAGCACCTGCTCGGAGAAGGGCGCCCTTTGCGGCCTCCTCCCTCACTTCTGTCACACAGGATCGATTCACTGGGTTCTAAAGCAAGCTACCAGGGTTCTGTAAGGGTTTCAAAGTTACCATGTAATGCACGGGGCACACTGGTTCCTGCCGTGTCAGAATTCCCCTCTCATCTAGGGTCAAACGTGCAGCCCGTTGCTCCAGTCACCCTCACCTGTCCAGGCAGTGTGGCAATCAGCTTCAACTCCCACCTGGACGTACGGCTACCGGCATGTTTGTGAAAGCTCTTGCCAAAGTGGAATATGACACATAAGGCTCAGTACGGGGGTGTGGGATGAAGGATCAGCAGCTGATGTGGGCATGGCTGAACTGGGAGCGCTCCTTACTTTCCTCAGGAAAAGTCCCCCTCCTGAGGCCACCACGCAGAGGCTGGCTGTGAGGATCGCCACACCCCTGCACCAAGCTGACCTGCTATGTATGGTGACCAGCGGGGAGCCTCTCCCCGAGCAGGAATCTGTGAGGCAGAACCAGATCATCACAAACCAGAACCAGCAGGATAGGGTAGAAATGAAGGGGAAGGCAATATACTAACAATGAAGTGGTTTCAGAAACGGTTTGAGGTGGAATAAGTCCTCCATCTCTCAGAACCTCCCGTTCCTCACTGCTAAACGAGAGGCCTCCCAGGTTCCTTTCCGCTTTGACCTTCTACATATCCTCCAGAAGACTGGCTGGACCTGAGTGACAGGTTATTCCGGGACACAGGAAAGACAGGCATTACAGGGAAAGCTGACTTTTCTTACCACCACACTGGCTGGAAAAGAGAGAAACTGCATCATGGGTGAGTGATAATTCCTGGTCCACCTCTCAGTCAACACAGGAAACATGGATTAGGGGCAGAGGTATTTTCTTTGCACTTAAAAAAATACAGAGGTGGATCCCCTTTCATTTACCATGGCTGGTTTTGCTATACAAACTGGAAGCTAGGGGCTACTTTCTTGGACTCCCCAATTCTCCCCAATTGGCAACATCATTCAGAAGGTAAGTTTGAGATTAGTTAGCTCTTCTCAGAACTAGTCACAGAGTAGTGGGCTAAGGTTAGAGGAAAGAGCTAATAAGCTAGCTAATAAGAGCTAATAAGCGAGCTAATAAGCTAGCTAATAAGCTAGACCAGTGGTTCTCAATCCTCTTTCATATTGGGAGCTTTTAAAAAAAAACGTGGGGTCCCGCACCCCCACCACTTTGATTCGCTGGTCTGGAGTATGGGCCAGGATAAGGACTTTAAAAGGTCCCCAGGTGATTCTAGTATGTATCCAAGGCTGAGACTCACCTTTCCAGCAGGGCCTTTCAGAAGGTGAACCTTGTTCCAGGGTATTTTCTGATTCTGATTGCTAGGTTGGGGTGGGGAGGGCGGGGATGAGATTCTATATTTCTACTCAGCTCCTAGGTGCAGTCCACGCTCCTGTTTCAGACCACACTTTGAGCAGCAAGAATCTGACATTAGAGCTATTCTTAGGATTAACCAAAGCCTGAAGTGTAAACACAAAAGTGAATTTTAGGAATATACAAGTCCTGATGGGCAAAACAGATGAAGGGGATAAATCCAGAGGTACAATCATCCAGTTATAAGTCACAAGGATGAAAAGTCTACCACAGGGAATATGGTCAATAATATAATAGTACGTATGGTGACAGATGCTGATCGTACTTACCGTGGTGAGCACTGTGTATAGAGTTGGATCAATATGTTGTATACCTGAAACTAACACTGTTTGCCAATTATACTTCAATAAAAAAAAATCCCAATAAAAGACGTTCTAGCCACCAAACCAGAGTTCTGTAGCAGCCGCAGAATGGAACAAGAACAGACCAAAAAGAACTAAAAGGAAACATATTTGCTAATAAAAGGGGAAAGACCAGCCCTTCATGGGCAAAAGCTTCTACCATGAACATTTATTTTTGTTAAAGCAGATTATAAATTCTCATCAGTACAAATATATATAACTTACATTTGATTGTAAGGCCAACGTTCAAAAGTAAAAATGAGATGGGATCTCATGTTGTTACCAGAGGTCAAGAAGCCGCAACTGGCAACAGGATATTCTCACAAGTGTGGGGGGGGCGGGAAACGGACGCACACACAGCTAATAAAACTAGAATCTCCATCCCCATAAAACTCGTAGGGACAAAACCTAAAGGACAAAACAAAACCCACCAAGACCCACATGACAAACCAACATAGTAACCTGCGCTCCCGTCAATGGATGTGATTATGTCATTGTCACCTTAGTGTTAAGTTGAGGATTAACATAGACTGCAGCATTATATAAAAGAAAATACATATTCTCTATAGAGTGTATTTAGATTGATTCCATTAAAATATGACATTAGAATTTCATCATGGGTTTCAAACCAGGACAATACTGCTCTTTCATTTTCTTTAAAACTCCAGCCTAGTGACTGTATTGGTCATATGCATGATTGCTGCTGCAGTGTCCTACTTACAACGCACAATACCAGTAAGCTAGGGATCCCACCTGCGGCTCCCGACCTCTCCTCTCTCCGCTTCAATAGGCATCACTGATAAATCAATCTTATGTACAGTTTCTTACAGCTAACCCTTTTACCTTTGGCAAGATTACTTACAACTCATACAACTTTTTAATATTGAGAACTATTTAAAATATTCTAAATGCATAAAAATAAAGGTTTTGGCTTTTTTGGATATATATTTATAGTATTTCTTACTTAAAGTGGAAGCTCAACTTTGCCCCTAAAATATAGCTCTGTAGGGCAGCCGCAGATGTGCCCTCCTGGGAATTCTGGCGGCATAGACTGTCTCTCATCCCCAGCCTAAGCACAGGCCACCATGTTCTTGATCTCTAAGACAGACCAGTACTGAGAGGGCGGCAGGTGAATGGCCTGAAAAACAAAGGGAGATAGTTTTGCTTCCCGTTGTGTTTTATATTCCAGTAAATGTGCTTTGAATACAGATTCCTGTTCAGATACTTCTGCCTCTCTGTTGTCAGAGATTTGTAAGGAGCTATGGGAGTAGGAAGAGGACAGAGGACAACATTTCTTTGACTTCTTTAACCTAACTGTAAGCTCTTCCTCAGGAATGTTTTTTCCATTTTTTTCAAAATCACCTCTCTTAGCACTCTCTACCTGGATATGCTCCTTGAGACCTTTGGGATTAGTGAAAAGTATACTGATTGGGAACACAAAGTTCCCTTTGCTCCTTTGACCTCTGTCCCTGCCTTTGCCCAAGTACAGACAAAATACATAAGCCATGGAGACTGCTTAAAGTTCAATTTCAAATGTTTTCTGTAAGTCACTGGAGAAAGGATTGGTGGGAGAGGGGTTAGTACGCTGCTTGGACTTGCTTTCTAATGCAGCCCACTGTGCTTCGAAAGGATCCACTGGGCAGGTGCCTGCAGGAACCTCTGTGTGCTTATCTCCTGAGGCCAACCTGTCATTGTCTACACCATTGAAAGCTGCAGAACCGTTGAGGTGCTGAGCAGGCGGCTTAAAGAAGGGACTGGCAGTAGCACCGCTCATCTCATACTGAGGGAATGTCTGCTGCTTGACCAGGCTGGGAGACTGATGGGGGTGCGCAGCCTGAGGGTGGCCTGCAGTGCCAAACACGTTGGCGACCATCTGGGAGGGAGTGATGCCCACCACAGGCACATTAGGGGCTGGATAGGGCATCCCATTGGCCATAGGATAGGACTGGGCAGGGGCAAAGGCTGGCTGCAGGGGTGGGACCACACCCACTGGCATGGGCTGACTGGTGAGGAATGCATTCCCTTGGAAAGGAGGCGCTGGCTGGGTCATGGCAGTGGGTGGAGGAGGCTGGAGAACTGGCTGCAGTGGAGCAGCTGAGGCCTGGGGCTGCTGAGCCCGGACGCTCTTGGACACCTCTTCTAACCAGCGATCAGCTTCAGAGGGAGTGCGTCTATGACCAGCCTGGAAGAGACCTGGAGATGCAGCACCAGAAGATTGACCCCACTCAGTCCCTGGGAGAGAACAACATGGAGAGACAAAAGAATTTAGGGGCTTCTTTCCTTACCTGATAACCTTGGTTACCTGAATGATCCTAACATGTGGATACTCTGTAGTTCTGGCCAGTGGGAGAAAAGTCTTATTACCAGCCAAGGAGGTGTTGTTTTAGGACAAAGGGAACCTGTCAGTCCATGCGGCTGTCTCAGCCATGCTGAGGAGCTGTGACGATAGGGCTTGAATGCATGGAATGAAGGCAGCTGGCTGGCATTAGAAAGCTCCTCCTACTGCTGTGGCTCCTCCGTGGCACAGAAACCAGCCTGCACATGCTCAAAAGGGCCCAAGGTGATTCACCTTCTCCTCTAACAGAATAAAAAGAAAATACACAGGGCCTTGGCCATGTGCCTCATGGCCCGTCTCACTTCAAGACACATGTTATCCTTCAGGTGAACTGCTGCCTTTACTATTTAAAATTTGTTCTGATTTTATAGTAACAAACGTTCACTATAGGAAAACTGGAAAGTATAAAAAAGCAAAAATGAAGTACTTTTGACAGCCCTTTCTGTAGGTCTGCCATCGTAGGAAGCAGGGTATCCCCCTTGCTGTGGGCATGTCCACACATCTCCAAATTCAGTGGCTGACTCAGGGCAGGGCCCAGGAATCTGTGTTTTATAAAAGCTCTACAGGGTGGCTCTGTTTTATAGTCCTAAGAATTATCGAGAATCTAATCCCTTGATTTCCTCTCCTTCACCATCTTTTCCTAATAGTAGTGTATTTCTAGGGGAAAACATACTGTTCCTGAAAGGATTCTTCCCTGGTTCCCACTCAGGTAAATGGCTGATTTCTGAATCAGCATTCCTCATCTGATCCCAGAATCCTCACCACCATCCATGGCCACCTTACCCGAATGTGTGGCTGCAATTCCCTTGTTAGCAGCGTCAGGGGCATGGGCCCAAGGGTTGGTTTCACGCACAGGCATTGCTACGGGTGCTAGAGCAGTATGGGCTGGCTTAGCAGCAAGCACATGGAAGGCTGAGTCAGTGCCATTAGCTACAATGGGAGCAGACAACATCGATGGAGTTAATTCATGCAGGGTGGATGGGCAACCCTCTGGAGCTGGGTTGGTCAGGCCAGTGTGCGATACTGGTGGAACAGATAAGACACGGATACACAAACCTTTTGGCAAGGAGGGAATTAGAGGTAGTAATTAAAATAGCTATACTGGGGGCCCCTGGGTGGCTTAGTTGTTAAGCGTCTGCCTTTGGCTCAGGTCATGATCCTAGAGTCCTGGGATTGACCCCACATCGGTCTCTGTGCTTGGCAGGAAGCCTGCTTCTCCCTCTCTTACTCCCCCTGCTTGTGTTGCCGCTCTAGCTGTGTTTCTGTCAAATAAATAAAATCTTAAAATATATATATATACAGATAATAATAAAAAACAAAGTCAAATGACCATTCTAGGAAAATATGTGTACAGAGGGAGAGGGCATGAAACCTAGAAAAACAATTTCCAATTAAGCTGAACAGAGCTGTTTTGTCTTACAAGCAGCAAAAATCTATTGTAGATATAGCTTAACCTTTGGCATAATGATGTAAATAAAGCATTTCCTTCTGCTACCACTTTTCCAAAAGATCAAATTATGCCAACAATAACAATAGGTTAAATATAATGATCCCTTATGATCATTAATAGTACTTCATTAATAGTACTTCAGTGTGCATCTTCCTATTTAATTCTCTCAAAAACCCCCTAAGGCTGGTATACTCATAAATAAGAAATCAAACTTGGTATATGTTTTCATTTGCTTAATAAATTTTTAATTCACTACAAATTTCATCTCTTTTTGAAGATTTACCCCCTCAGTAATGTTCATAATATCTTAAAGTAGTATTATTCTTTCCTTTCTATTAAAATCTCTTAACCTTTGCTCCTTTACTCCAGATATCTATTCCATCAGTTTCTATTCCTTAGCCCAGCTCTCTATCCTATCATATTTAGTACGGAGCAGATGAGCAAGCACTTTCCCCTGCCCTCTGCTTTAATCATTTCCTCTTCAAGACTATGCAACCATGCTTATGGCATTGGTACTATTTATCCCAGGGCTTGTCTAACTACAGACTAGGAGTCTTTTAAAGGCATGGAAAGGACTATATGTCCTTTTTTTTTTTTTTTAAGATTTTATTTATTTATTTGACAGAGAGAGATCACAAGTAGGCAGAAAGGCAGGGAGAGAGAGAGGAGGAAGTAGGCTCCCCGCCAAGCAGAGAGCCCGATGCGGGCCTCGATCCCAGGACCCTGACTTCATGACCTAAGCCAAAGGCAGAGGCTTTAACCCACTGAGCCACCCAGGCGCCCAGGACTATGTTCTATTCAGTTTTGTACATCCCACTGTAAACAGGCACAGAGGCAGCAGAATGTAATAGATATGATATTCAGAAAGACCTAGGTTTAAGTCCTGGCTGTGCAATTTGGGCAATTTACTCGATCTCTCGGAGTCTCATTTTCCTTACATGTAATGCTTACTTCAAAGTGTTGTTGTGGGGATTAGATGAGATGAGAAAATGCATGAATCCTTACCAAGATGTGGTAGGCACTGTGTTAACTTAAGTGTTCAACAAGTCATGCCCATTGTAGGTAGTATAAATATTTGTTAGATGAAATGAAAAGCCATTTGGTGCACATGGTTATACTGGGTTTTTTGGGTTTTGTTATTAAAAAGAGACTCTGAAGGAAAGCATGTAGTAGTTTCCTCTGGTAGGAATGGGGTACTATCTCCAACAGTAAAACTCCTGAGCTCTTTCTCAAAAGAAATGAACAAATGGTGATTACAAGGGTTCCAATTCTAAAAGTCTGTAATTTAAATTATATATAGACTCTTTGTGGACTTCAGAGTCAAAACCAACTATTAACTCAGCATTTATGAAAACAACAACTTATAGTAACTCTTCAATGCTTTTACAAAGGCAAATTTTAGGACACTTGTTATTGAAGATAAAATGAACTAAAGAGCCAGAAGAAATGCCTTTTTCTTTAAGAACCTCTTGTGACAGGGTGGAGCCAAGCTGAGTCCAGGGCTTCTCAACCTTGGCACTATGGATATTT
The DNA here is from genome assembly GCA_004023965.1 of Spilogale gracilis. Classification (NCBI taxonomy): domain Eukaryota; kingdom Metazoa; phylum Chordata; class Mammalia; order Carnivora; family Mephitidae; genus Spilogale; species Spilogale gracilis. The sequence goes on along the minus strand of PITA01002118.1, from coordinate 117,409 downwards.
CATAGCAACCCCTGCCTCTATGCAGATGACAGCAGCAACCAACCCTTCCAGGCTCTAACACCCGAGTGTCACCAATGAATGCCAAATCTCTCCTGAAGGGGGCAAAATTGAGAGCCACTCTGCTACAGAAAGCATACGATGTGGGATGCCTGGGTGGCTTAGTTAAGCGTCTGCCTTCTGCTCAGGTCATGATCCCAGGGTCCTGGGATACAGCCCCACATCAGGCTCCTTGCTCAGCAGGGAGCCTGCTTCTCCCTTGCCTCTCCCCCTGCTTGTGCGCACTCTCTCTCTCTGACAAATAAAATTATATATATATTAAAAAAGGCATACACTGAATCAACTCTGATGACTGCTGCTTCTAGAGAGCTATGTGGAAACACGTAACAGTTAAGTGGCAAATAAGGCGGGGGGGGGGGATGACTACAAAAGCTCCTAAGAGAATGGGATCAAAGATGATAGGTTCATGCAAAATGATGAATGCAGACATTTTAGGAAAAGAGCACAAAGACACTGTGGAATAGGGGAATTAATGAATTTGCAACATTATCAGACAGGGAAATTAATGGGTCTGACTGGCTCTTGGGAAGCTCAGGATGCTAACTTAGAGTCAGTGAGCTGTGGCATAAAAGCAGGCCAAGAGGGCACCAACCTTGAAAGGCAGGAGACTGCGGTGCCATCACTGTCACTGGTTTGGTCATTGGGGCAGATGAGAAGGGATCCTCGGAGGGTGTGCTGAAGGCATTGGTGATCTGTGAGCACAGGGAGCTGATACTCTCTGCCTCTCCTTCTACTTCTGGCACTGCAAGGCAAACAAAAAATGGCTCTAGACAGAAAAACTGAATAATCCTAAAATAGAACAGTATGACACAAGGTGGCATTTTATAATGCATCCCTTATTTGTGAAAGGAAAAGTCTCAACTGTCAAGTGGGGCTATAAAATCAGCTTTAAAAATTGATATAAAATGTCAACAATTCATGTACTAAGGACTATCTTCCTCCCTGCCAATCCCTAGATTTCTTTATATCCTTTCTTGTGTGAAACTACTGAGAACCTGGTGTTCTCTTTTTGTGTCAGTTAGCTAGATCTTTCTGGAAGACATCTGCAACCTGTTTGTTTCCCAACTAGTTCCCAAGGTCTGAGTACAGTTCTGGAGCCACTTAGTAACTCTATCAGGAAATGGGTTAAAGTCAGTGCACCAGTGCAGCTTGATCTTTTTCTCTGTAAGAAGCTACAACAATGCCGTCACTTTTTTTTCCAAAGTAGCAAGTAGAGGGGTGCCTGACTGGTTCAGTCGGTTAAACGTCCAACTCTGGGTTTTGGCTTAGGTCATGATCTCAGAGTTGTGAGACTGAGCCCTATATCAGGCTTCATGCTAGGCGTGGAGCCTGCTTAAGACTCTCTCTCTCTCTCTCTCTCTCTCTAACCCCTTTTCCCACCTCCCCACCCCTGCTCTGAAAACAAAAGTATATCAACTGTGATAACATGAAAAAGCAAACTAGGGTCCAGGACTCCAGAGGCTTTGTTCTTAATCGTCATTAAGACTCTGGGATACTTCTATGTTACTGGGGAAGCTGATGATGTGTGCTTTGCTCAGCTATGAAAAGAAGAGTTTTTGTTTCCCATCTGCTCCAGAGGGAGACCTGAACCCAGGTCCTGAAAGCTTCTGGAGTTTCTGTTTTTACAGGAGCTAAGAGCTGGAAAGACCCTCAGTAATGATCTAGTCCAACTGTTGGGTAAGTCTAGTTTCATCTGTCAAAAAAACTTAACTCTCTGGACTTTGATATATCATCAGTGGGAGTATCTGAGTGAAACAGCGTCCTCATATCCTGTTATGGCACTGGCTCAACATGTCTCAGAGCAAAGTAAAAAAGAGCCCAAAAAAAGCACTGACCAGATCTGACACTTTAGCTCCGGATCTTATGATGAGGATAGAGCTACCAGGGCTGGCTCAGCTGTACAGGGGCCACACAGAGATCTGTGTGGCAGTTCTGAAAGGTAATGGATATGTGTGAGCAAGCCCCCTATCTCTGATGAACAATAGATTTTCGATTTAAACAGGAAACCCGTTTAGAGTTTCCTCTGTATGGAGCCAACGAGCAACAAGGACAACGAGCATTTATCCATTTCTGCTGGTACATCTGACAGTAATGCTATTTGAATAGATGTGTTTCCAAAACCTTTTAAATTAATTCTCTGTTGGGTCCCAAATGGAAGAATAAGAATGGAAACTCGAGACCCCTGATGTTTGGAAGTCCGCTGGCTGAGAGGTAGTATACTTCCATCAGGACAGACTGCAAACCTTGTGGCTCAGTCGACGAGTTCCCATCGTGGCTCTGTTACCTATTTGTTGAAGAGAAATTTAACAATTCACGTCCCCCTCCATGAACCTTAGTTTTCTCCCAGTGGGTAATGACACAAAATACATATAACCATTAGCCAGCCTCAGAGAGAGGGGGTGGCTAGTCTTATGGGATTAGTGTTTCCACCGGAAGTAATGATAACACTTCCCTGCTGGAGCACCAGTCAGGTGGACGCTGCATTACCTGCATTTTTTATGGGGAAATCAGTCTTCCTCTGCATAGTGGAAGGCAACTCGTTGATGCGCAGGGAGAGTTGGCGTTTAAAGGGTGACATCTTCTGGCTAAGAGCAGGAAATCCTCGGAAAGAGCCTTGGCGAGCAAGTTGTTCAATGGGTGCATGCCGGCGTGGAATGGCATGAGGATTGTTCGTCTCCAGGGAGGCAGTGGCATCCGCAGTGGGAGAGGTGGGAGAGGACGGGGATGGGGCAATATTGCCAGGGGCCACTGATGAACCAACAACTGTCTTATCTGTTTCAGCTCAAGAAAGTCAAGAGAAAGAGGACCTTAGCAGTCTTCAAATAATTCCAGCTTATATAGCCAAGGAACTCAAAACCCTCCTAGGTCCTTTTACCCATCGACTTCCCAATGTCTCTTAAAGGACAGGGTAGAGGCAGGGCTCAGATCTCCTACATTTCAGACAAATAGAAGGTTTAATATCCTACTGCGCATCATAGCTATCTACAAAGACACAAATATTAGATCTTTGATCTCATGCACGGATTCATAACTTAAGACTCAAAGACTCTGACCAAGATTAAAAAAAAAAAAACAAAAAACCAGCACCTATGAACTCCTAATGTGAGGTTCTTTAAAGAATGATGATTCATAGTTCTCAGTGCTTGTTCACTTGTTTTTTGGGGGAGAGAGGACTCTGGGAGTGCCAGGGACAGAAAGGTCCAAGTAAGTATAAGTTAGATGTCAAAGAATATCATAAAGCAGTCTTTAAATCACAAACAATGTGCACTTGTGTCTCATCAGAATAAAAGCATATAGAGGTAAAATTTTAAACCAGATTACACCTAAAAACAAAACTATTTCCATGTGAGCACCAGCTGAGTCCCATTCTGTTGGTGGTAAATCTCTGTCCGTCTCTGCTCATAATCCTCTAGATGTTAGGGCTCAAGCACCTCGGCAGGTGCTATGTGTACCAATGAGTATGATACAGTGGTATTAGAGAATATGTCTGCAGTCTGAAAAATCACTGAAGCCCTCTAAATAATAGCTATCATATTGAATTTTCTGATAAAAATAGCATGTGTTTTTTATTCTTTAATATCTGGTGCAAATGTTTATAAGACTTTTAAAAATCATGACCAAGAGGGGCACCTGAGTGGCTCAGTTGGTTGGGTGACTGCCTTCAGCTCAGGTCATGATCCTGGAGACCCAGGATCAAGCCCCACATCGGGCTCCCTGCTCATCGGGAAGCCTGCTTCTCCCTCTCTCACTCCCCCTGCTTGCGTTCCCTCTCTGGCTGTGTTTCTCTGTCAAATAAATAAAATCTTTTAAAAGAAAAATCATGATCAAGAATTTCAAATAAAATATATATGTATTTTTTGGCTTAAGAATTAGATTGTCTGAGTCAGTAGTAGATCAATGGTGTTCTCTAAAATGGCTGGTTTAGAACTAAAAGGGTATAATAAAAAATAAGTAAGATTTTATTAATGTATATTTAAACTGAACTGTTCAATTCCAAAACATTCCTTGTTAGTTTCAACTCTGGCTGTACACAAGAATGTGAGGCATTTTCCCTAAGCCCTATCACTTAGTTCTATAATACACTCAAACTCGACTTTGGACAATAGACTCCTAAACAACTTGCACAGGCATTTCTGCTATGCTGCCATGTGTACCTGCAAAAAATTCACCAACTCTGCAAAATCACACAGTAAAGCTAACAGGGGCTTTGGGAAGATGACAGGCTAGCTTCTCAAAATCTGTAGACTTTTTTCACTAAAGCACTAGAACACAGCTGTCATCTGACACGAAGGGCACTGCTGTGAACTCTCTGCCCCCATTTGCACCCAGCATCACCATTGGCAGGCCGCCTGCAGCCTGAACCTGGAACTTGTGTTTCTCCCTTCAAGATGTAGGTACCATTTGCTTCTCAGAGAGATCAGATGCATCAGAATTAGAAATCTGTTCCAGGATGCAGAAATCCCCAATTTTGTTTTTAAACATGGGGGGTAACAGAAGGTTCAAAAAACTTTCTTAGAGTTACAGTACCAACAACTACAAATTAGCCTGAACCACAAATAAGTCTGTAAGCAAGACAAAATGTTGGGGACTCCAGCTTAAAATTATAATTTAATATAATTTAACATATCACTCTGGCAAATTAAATGAATATCCTAAGTAATGCTTATGATACTTCATTGTAGTGGGCACTGACTTTTGTGAGCAGCCCCCAAGACCTCCTTATCAGTCAGGGTCCCTCAGTGTAGCTTCTTCGAATGCACTCTCAGCCTCTTCCCCAGACAGCTTCCAGTAATGGAAACAGCAAACATCTTGGAAGCCAAAAAGCAAGTCACTCTAAAGAAAAGGCCTTTGTTTCAGTTTGCAGTTTTGTTCTGAAGGTTTTCATATATTACTAAGAGTTCTGACTTTGAGAAAGCTTACCCCTGTGAGCTTCCAAATATTAACCTGCTGGGAAAAACAGCTTAAATAAACACAAACTGTAGCAGAACAGACCGTACCTTTCTTGGCATCTTGGATTTGTTTCATAATCTCCTCTCTTTCTGCTTGCTCGGTGGCTGTTGTGACACGGAATGATCCTTCTCTTGTAAAAGTGGTCCGACTAGCATCAAAAGTAGCAGTCACTCCACATTCCTTCTCCCGCTTCTGCTTCCGTTCTAAACAGGCCGCAAAAGCACAGCCTACTGCATGACTCAATCTTTCACCCTGTACATAACAGAAAGTTTAAAAAACTTTTTTAGATGTACAGTACCAACAACTACAAATTAGCCTGGACCACAAATAAGTCTGTTCTTTACACAGGCAAAATGTTGGAAACTCCAGCTGAAAATTACAATTTAATATATTAATATAGCAAATTAAATGAATAAATTATCTTAGGTCATGATTATGAAACTTTACTGTGGTGGGCACTGTGCTTTTGTGAGTCAGGCTCCCTCTGACACTTAGGAGACACTACTCAAGGTTGGAAACCCTAAGTCTTTTTTTTTTTTTTTTAAGATTTTATTTATTTATTTGACAGAGAGAGATCACAAGTAGGCACAGAGACAGGCAGAGAGAGAGGAGGAAGCAGGCTCCCCACCGAGCAGAGAGCCCGATGTGGGCCTTGATCCAAGGACCCTGAGAATCATGACCTGAGCTGAAGGCAGAGGCTTTAACCCACTGAGCCACCTAGGTGCCCTAAGTCTTGACAAATCCTGCATTTGCCATTTAGGGGAACAGTGGTAATGTGTACTAAGCATTTCTAAGAAACTACTGGAAAGGGAGGGCAAGTTTCAGGAGGCTAAATAAACTAGGAAAAAAGGATGCAAACTTAAAATTTTGGATAACTAAATACAACTTGAGAGACAACTCAGGAATTATAAAAAGGAAGGCTTAGCTTTCTCAGTCTCCCCTTTCTGAATGCTCCCCTCCCTAAGCACCCTTCCTCATTCTGGGCCCTCATCACTTTGATGCTTTCCCCCTTACCTTCCCTATCTGCTAGCTTACCCCAACCCTCCCTCCCAACCACACAGAGACAAAAGTTAAAGCAGGTTTTCATTCATACTCCCTATTTATAAAGGAAATAAACACATAAAATTGATCTGTTCGTGTGTGGGAGGAGAGGAGAACTTATATAAACTAAATATTGTTTGAAAAAGGTACACTAGATAACCTAGAGAAATTTAATAAACTCAATGAATTATCTTTATCAGGGTTATTTGTATTTTAAACCAAATTTCTTTTTTTTTTTTTTTTAAGATTTTTATTTATTTGACAGAGAGAAACACAGCCAGAGAGGGAACACAAGCAGGGGGAGTGAGAGAGGGAGAAGTAGGCTTCCTGCCAAGCAGGGAGCCCGATGTGGGGCTCGATCCCGGGTCTCCAAGATCATGACCTGAGCCGAAGGCAGTGGCTTAACCAACTGAGCCACCCAGGCGTCCCTTAAACCAAATTTCTAATTGTGGAATAAAAAATTAGAGATGATACAGTAACTGCTGGCATCATGAATAGTAAGAAGAGATATTTGAGAACAGGGAGCCCTTTGTGGAATTTTCAAAATCACACCGTATAGAAAGCTACTCCTTCATATGGTTCTGAGCAAGTTAACTTCCCTGAATTTTATATGCCAATAATAGATACAATAGGAAGTTATGTATGAAATGCCCTTTGTCACATGAATATAAACTGTAAGATTTCACATAACTGCCTATTAAAAAAGTGACAGTTACTTTTTATTCATTCACATGAGTTTCCATCTAACTTCTCAGGAGGACAATACTAAGAGTACGGTGCTGAAACATGAAATCGGAGGGAGCACCTAAAGAATTTTGGAACCTGTCTGTATTTGAAGAGCTCTACTGTAAGAACAAAGCTACTGCCCAAAGATGCTTATTATTACTCCTAGGCCTAGGGGAGAAGTTCTTGAAGACAGACTCTTCAGCACCCACATTTGGGACCCAGTGAATTTTGGAAAAACTCTGAGAGTGGGGCCCAACAAACTTTTATTTTTTTAAGATTTTATTTATTTGTCAGAGAGAGTGAGTGGCAGGGCAGACGGAGAAGCAGGCTCCCAGTTGAGCAAGCAGTGCAATGTGGGGATTCAGTCCCAGGGCTCAGGCATCACGGCCCAAGCCAAAGGCAGATGCTTAACCGAGTGAGCCACCGGGCCCCCCAGGCATCCAGGCATCCCAGCTAACAAACTATTAAAACAAGCCCTCTGATACAGGACAACTACTGGCCAAGGAGATTCAGACAGTGTGAAGAACCAGCATTTGACAATAAAACAGTGTTTTATTGGCGGCGCCTGGGTGGCTCAGTGGTTAAGCCACTGCCTTCGGCTCGGGTCGTGATCCTGGAGACCCGGGATCGAGCCCCACATCGGGCTTCCTGCTCGGCGGGAAGCCTGCTTCTCCCTCTCTCACTCCCCCTGCTTGTGTTCCCTCTCTGGCTGTGTTTCTCTCTGTCAAATAAATAAAATCTTAAAAAACAAAACAAAACAAAAAAAAAACAAAAAAAAAACCCAGTGTTTTATTTAATGTAACATAACTCTTTGGATTTTGTGTAGGGACAGCAAAATACACCGCTTTGTGGGCGCCTGGGTAGCTCAGTTCACTAAGTGACTGCTTTCGGCTCAGGTAATGATCCTGGAGACCCGGGATGGAGCCCCACATCGGACTTCCTGCTCGGCAGGAGGCCTGCTTCTCCCTCTCTCTCGCTCTGTTTCTCTCTGTCAAATAAATAAAATCTTAAAAAAATACACCGCTTTGTGACTTACTTAAGGTTTGAGAGACTTACTTAAGGTTTTTGTTTGTTTGTTTGTTTTTGTTTTTGTTTTTTTAAAGAATGTTAAGTAACTTGCCCAAGTCCCACAGTTACTAAGAACCAGAACCAGACCTGAATCCCAGATCTGAGTCAGAACCTGGACTCTTAATAGCTTATACCACTGTCTCCAAGAGCTTTTTGTTTTCTTTTAATTTTATTTATTTATTTGAAGAGCGAGAGAGCCGCATGAGCAGGGGGAGGGGCAGAGAGAAACAGAGAAGCAGATTCCCCACTGAGCAGGGAGCCTGATGCAGGGCTCCACCCCAGGACCCTGAGATCATGACTTGAGCTGAAGGCAAATGCTTAACTGACTGAGTCACCTAGGCACCCTTAATTCCCCCCCCCTTTTTTAAAGATTTTATTTATTTATTTGACAGAGACAGATATCAAAAGTAGGCAGAGAGGCAGGCAGAGAAAGAGGAAGAAGCAGGCTCTCTGCCACACAGACAGCCTGATGTGGGCCTTGATCCCACATGATCTGAGCCAAAGGCAGAGGCTTTAACCCAGTGAGCCATCCAGGCATCCTAATTTTTCCCTATTTTTAAACAAAACCAAAAATTTCTACTATGCAAACATTTACAGCAAAGTTCACTGTACCATAATTTCAGTATTTCCTTTTTTGTTTTCTAAAGTAATCTCTACCCAACATGGGGCTTGAACTCATGACCCCTGAGATCCAGAGTTGCATGTGCCACAAACTGACCCAGCCAGGCACCCCAGTATTTCTATTTTTTAATTAACTGAAAATATATCTCAACTCAGTTCATTCATTTGTAGTAGAATTCCTTGGCAAATAAATTTCTAAGCACCTTTTAATGCCAATGTCTTTTTTTTTTTTTTTTAATTTTTTTGAGGGATACTTGGGTGGTTCAGTCACTTAAGTGTCTGCCTTTGGTTCAGGTCATGATCCCAGGGTCCTGGGATTGAGTCCTGCATTGGACTTCTTGCTCAGCAGAGAGCCTGTTTCTCCCTCTGCCTGCTACTCCCCGTGCTTGTGCACGCTCTGACAAATAAATAAAATCTTTAAAAAACAATTTATTTGAGAGACAGACAAAGTGAGAGTGAGAGTGAGAAAGAGAGAGAGAGAAAGAGAGAGAGAGATGAAACCCAAAGCAGGGCTCAATCCTGGGATTCTGAGATCATGCCCTGAGCTGAAGGCAGATGTCCAAATGACTGAGCCACCCAGGCATCCCTAATGCCAGTATCTTCTACCCAGATGTATTAGCAAACAAAGACATGTAAGAATCTTGAAAACATGGAGCCTGGGTGGCTCAGTGGGTTAAGCCTCTGCCTTCGGCTCAGGTCATGATCTCAGGGTCCTGGGATCCAGGCCCACATCAGGCTCTCTGCTTGGCGGAGAGCCTGCTTCCTTCTCTCTCTGCCTACTTGTGACGTCTCTCTCTGTCATATAAATAAAGAAAATCTTAAAAAAAATAAAAAGAATCTTGAAAAGTTTTTTTTATTATGTTCAGTTAGCCAACATATCATACATCATTAGTTTTTGATGTAGTGTTCAACAATTCATTAGTTGCATATAACACCCAGAGCTCATCACAACACATGCCCTCCTGAATACCCATCACCCTAGTTTTTTTGGTTTTTGTTTTTTTTTTAACGATTTTATTTATTTGACAGAGAGAAACACAGCCAGAGAGGGAAGACAAGCAGGGGGGGTGAGAAAGGGAGATGCAGGCTTCCTGCCGAGCAGGGAGCTTGATGTGGGGCTCGATCCCGGGTCTCAAGGATCATGACCTGAGCCGAAGGCAGTCGCTTAACCAACTGAGCCACCCAGGCGCCCCACCATCACCCTAGTTCTAATAATTAAAAATTTCAAGTAAAGTTTAGCAGCCACCATCACCAGAGCACTTTTATATCCCTTTAATGACCTTGGAATACAGCTAATCATCTTGCTCTGTGAGCTGCAGAGTCACACCAAGAGTGTGAACTACCTGAATAAAGGAATGAAAGCAGGCTAGTTTAGGTACTTCCAAGTGCTATAAGAGCAGGTACTTCTTAAAAAATGTAGTGGAAATTGCTTGGCTGAGCCAACTCAGGTTGAGTTTGGCTAGCTGAGGCTGGTGGTGATGAAATCTACACTGTTGGACTCACCGTGTCCTTGACAGCCATGAAGCAATGACAGATCCAGCGCCGAGTGGTGCCGTCACGGCATATGTAGGAGAAGGCTCTATCAAAGTTCCTATCTGGGGCACAGAAAGAAACTTTTTCTATTGTCTGGTCAACTATGAGATCCTAGAAAAAGGGAATCACAAAGGAATAAAGGATTTACCAGGTTATTCAAGCTTCTCAGAATAAACACAGGATGTTTATTTCACAACACAGAGTCTCTAAAATTAACGCATTAAGACTATGAAATAGCAAGATCTGAGGCCAGCAGTCTGAATACTAAGGATTTGATGTAGAAGAGATCCCAAGAGGCACTTTGCCCAGATGCCTCTCTCACTTCATCTTAATGTTCTAAAACATATGCTTGCTGATTTTAGTTTTATCATAGAACATTCCATGTTTAATTTGATAATATATGTAAATCAATATATTTCATCCAATTCCCATATAATTTATATTAACTTAGTGATCACTTGATTTTGAGTATGACTTTCTTTACATACTTGCTGAATGACATTGTATCTACGTAGTATAAACATTACACAAAATGTTTTTTAAAATCTTGAGGCTCCCACGTCGGGCTCCCTGCTTGGTGGGAAGCCTGCTTCTCCCTCTCACTCCCCCTGCTTATGTTCCCTCTCTAGCTGTGTTTCTGTCAAGTAAATAAAATCTTTAACAACAACAAAAATCTTGAGGCTCTTCTATGTGATATTCCCATAGCCCAGAATCCCTAGATGTTGAGGTGGGGCTGTAAGTGTTAACACAAATGATTTAAAAAAATGGCTTTTATAAAGCATCACTGTAAGAATTTCTGTTGTTCTACAAACTCGCTAATTTTTAAAAATTCTGCAATTCTGATGGCTCACTATGATTTTATTTTCCATAACCCTGATTACTATGAATTTCCTCTTTAGCAATAGGATTCTTTAGCAATATGATTCTTCAAGTCTTTTGGATTGTCTGTCATTTTTCTTATTTTTAATGTAGGAGTTTCTTATTCTTAATGTAGGAGTTCTTTATACATTCTAAATGTGAGCCCTGTATATATTATATACACTGCAAAATTTCTTTTCCATTCATGATGGGTCCAAGGGTGAAAAGCCACAAATTACTATTACCACTAAAGCAGAAAGAACCAAACTAATTAATGCCAGTACTATAAGTAGTCACCAGGGGGCAATATCACCTACGAACCGGTATAAAACAAAAACCACCTCCATTTACAACACATTTCATCCAAAACACTACAGAAAACTATACAAGTTCTTAACAATAAGCTAATTAAAATGATCACCGTTTCCAATAATAGTAATAAGGTACATTTAAGACTACCATTTCTCTTGAATTTGAAAAAAAAAACAAAAACGGGGTGACCTCAGGTCAAAAGAACTAATGCAACTATTATTAGTTATACTTAAAATGTATGAGTTATCCATCAAAACTGCTCTTTACCTGCCAGACTGTCTCACCCTTTCAATGACATATGAATTATTTTTGAAAAACTGCCTTCTTGTTAAAATTTCTCCAGACTTTAGGTCTCTTAGGAAATTTTAATGATTAAATGTGCTTATATAAGACTTAATGCTCTCTAACGTCAGAGTCCAGGCCTCTGTTTTTCTTCAGGCATGTAGGATCACTTTCTTTCAAATGCAAAATGCCATCTATGATATGAGATACTGTGTAGATTCTAAGTAAGTGTTAACCAAATGAGCCATTTATTAGTCCTCAAGATTTTGCTTAAATTGGTTTTTTAGTTAAACAGTAGGTTAATCATTTCAAATATCACTTTCTAAGAAAATAGTTCCCTTTATTAAGGAACAAAAAGAAATTTCAGGCAGGTGTCGCCTTTTTTTTTAACTTTCGGAAAAGGTCCATTATGTTTTACATCAAATTTGTGGTTGTAAACATTTTCTTAAAATGTGTAAGAACAAAATCCTAACATTAAATGTAAATGCTTACTACACTAAACATGCTGTTATGTAGAGCAAAAGGTTGTGAGAATCCTGTTTTTCATAAGGTAAATGAATAACTAAATTTGTTTTCTGAACACTAGTATCTCCAAAGACTGTACTTTGGACAAAGTGGAAAGATACAGAGTAACTATAGCAGCTTAACAGCATTATATTTGATCATTAGGGGTTAAAAAAAAAATGAGCAGTAACATTCAAGCTTGTAAGATTTTTACCTTAGTTTTCTCATCCACAACTCTCAGTCCATCTGCTGATACCCACAGGACTGCCTTAACTGCTTTCTTTCCAGTCTTTTAAAGAGAAAGCAAAAAGGAAGGGGGGAGACACAACATACGTAATATTAAAAAAAAAAAAAAAGGTCATCTTTCATAGAAAACATTTGACTTCTGCCTTCCAAAAGTCACAAGTACAGATGGAGTCCAACTTCAGGAGGGGTGCCCAAAGCCAGATACTCAAACCAAACTGCAGAAACATTCAGGAAAAAACAAGCCAAAGCCATTATTTTAGAAACACAATGCAAAACAATATGATAAAATCAAGTAAAGGGGGACAGCTGGACTCAAAACCAAGATATCACATTCCGTAAAGGGCAAAGAATTCATAAGTAGATTCTTCACCCCTTTAAAAAGTCAACCAGGAAAACCAAGGGGAGTCAGATAAATATGAAATACATAAGGAGTTACACCACAAGTAGCTTCTACAAATGTATTTACTGTAAAAAGTAATACACAGGTCTAAACTGAGATGCTGACCTATCCTTTGACTCCTAATGTGTACAGCAGAACCCCTGATGATCTTAAATTTTCAGGTTAAACACCCAAGAAGTCTTTATTATTCCTTTAACAATCTTAAAACACTATTATTTCTTCTCTCAGGATTAACACAGAATTGGTTTAGTTTCTAATTTGATATTAAATGCATGGAGACATTTTGGGGACATAAGAGGATTAAAAAACTTGAAAAAAATACTAATATTATTACATGAATTCTTTTTACTGGCTAAGAAAAGACTTCTTTTGGCACACAAGAATCATATGAGAACAAGCTGACGTATGCCTTCTCCTGTGACAGAATGAAAATGGGACAGTGGGACTTTGTAATAGTAATTTAACAGCTTCCTGTCTCTTCAACTGCTCTAAGGATACAAGCATAATAAAATGAAAGCAAAATAAAGGCTAAGAATAGGTATCAGATTATCAAAAGTATAAATCAAAAGGAATCTGGTAGTACAACTGCAGCAGCAGCCTCTAGAAGGGACAGAAGAGGATAAAGAAATATCTACCACTTTCCTCCGTAGGTGTCCAAGCCCAGTGCTCCTCCATATTGATTTAAATGAACTGTGTGCTCCACTCAAGGCTCATCATTTCCACCATCACCAGGCATTTGATAAGAGCCTATTACATGCCAACCAGTGGAAACACTTAAGAGTTGACAGTCCACTGAAAGGTGACACTTAAAAAAATAAATAATAGAGTAGTATGTGTTACAGTAGAGCTGCAAACAATGCATAATGATGTCAGAAAGGAGGCATGGTGAAATCTAATTGTGGAATCAGAAAGGTTATTCAAAGGAGAAGTTCAAAGTAGGTATTGAAACCATCTTTCTAGATGTACAAGGTAGGGGTAGGGAGGTAGGGAAGTGTCAGAGGTAGTGGATATGATCGGCAGAAGCAGCAGCACAGGACATGGAAGCAAGCAACATGGCATGTCTGGACTCTATAAATACTTCAGTATGACTTGAGAGTGGATGGGTGAGCAAGGAACAGTGGGAGATAAAGAGTAGGAAAGGCTAGTCACGGAGGGCCTCCTATGCTTGCTGAAGAATTCTCTCTTAATTCTGTGGGCAATTAGGAGCTACTAACAAATTTTTAAATGCATTTTTAAAATATCACTGTGGTAGCAGTGTAGATGGATCGGAAAAAGACTGAGAGGAGGCAGAAAGATCACAACACGATTCCAGATGACAGAAAATGAAGGTTAAGCTCTTTTAACTGAGATAAGGATAGAGATGAGAAAGTTTTAACTGGAAAACATAAGGGAGAAGTCAGAAGATGCCTCTCAATCCCTGGCTTGGGTAATTAGGTAGAGATGGTACCACAACTAAGAGAACAGAAGAGATGCAAAAGCAAGTCTAGGGGCGCCTGGGTGGCTCGCAACTGCCTTCGGCTCAGGTCATGATCCCGGAGACCTGGGATAGAGTCCCACATCGGGCTCCCTCCTCGGCGGGAGGCCTGCTTCTCCCTCTCTCACTCCCCCTGCTTGTGTTCCCTCTCTGGCTGTGTTTCTCTCTGTCAAATAAATAAAATCTTAAAAAAAAAAAAAGTCTAAGGGGGAGAAGAATAAGATTTCAGTTTGAGACAAGCAAAGTTTAGGATGCCTACATAATATCCAGGTAGATATATTATATAACAAGTAACTGGATACATAGATCTGAAGCTCAGCAGAGAATTCTAAGAAGGAATTTTAGTTTTTGGAAACATCAATAATAGGAGTAGTAAGAGAGCCAAGGAAGATGGCTGGGAGAAGATGAGTCTTTGAAATATTAGAAAAAGGGGGCACCTGAGTGGCTCAGTGGGTTAAAGCCTTTGGCTCAGGTCATGATCTCAGGGTCCTGGGATCGAGCCCTGCATCGGGCCCTCTGCTCAGTAGGGAGTCTGCTTCCTCTTCTCTCTCTGCCCACCTTTCTGCCTACTTGTGATCTCTCTCTGTCAAATAAATAAATGAAATCTTAAAAAAAAAAAAAAAGAAATATTAGAAAAGGAAAAATCAGAAGGACAGGAGAATGGAGAGAGACTAGGGTTATTGAAACTAAGGAAGAAGGGTTTCAAGAAGTAGTTGGGGTCCAAAATGTCAAATGTTGCAAAGTGATCAAGCAAGAAAAGGTGTGAAAAGCGTCCCCTGGGGGTGCCTGGGTGGCTCAGCTGGTTAAGTGACTGCCTTCGGCTTGGGTCATGATCCCGGAGATCCGGGATCGAGCCCCTCATCGGGCTCCCTGCTCGGCGGGAAGCCTGTTTCTCCCTCTCTCACTCCCCCTGCTTGTGTTCCCCTCTCTAGCTGTGTTTCTGTCTGTAAAATAAATAAATAAAATCTTAAAAAAAAAAAAAAAAAGAAACTAAAGGCAAAACTAACAGATCGTCCAGCATGATTCTAAAGAAATAGTTATATGTCAGTAAGGTTTGAAAGGATGACTTTGTGTTCCTATATACATGTTGGATGCCCTCCCCCAAGCCCACCCCCCACTCCTCACCCTTCTCCATCTGTACCAAAGCCTCAGAAATTGATCTATATGGATTACATTAATGGGATCTCTCCCTCAAGCTTTCAGTGGGCTTAACCATTGGGAAGCTCAGCAATAGATTGGAAGAGGAGAAGGAGGCGGGAATCATCATTATTTTTGCTTCCTCCCTGTGGTTCAGCCAGGATCCAACTGAGTTCCTTGATTAAAGATTTCAACTCCTTGAGATAATCTTTCTGCAAAGACTTCTCAGGCTCTGAATACTGGTAACCCTTTCCTTCCTCTGTGCATTGGGTAGAATGGTGCATTTCTCTCACTAGCTGTGGGGAAATGCTATTCCCCACAGTCTTTCTGTACTCTGCCCACAATTTTGTGTTAACATTTTACAAAACCTTCCTTGAATTACAATGATTTGTATAATCCAACTTTTCCTTTGGTGTCTTGATATATAAATTTAAAAAGCTTTATGGCCTAATGTAGAATATTGAGCTTCTCAGTTTTTTATAATCGCTCATGGCATTAAGCGTGATGGCTTATCGTCCCCAAACATTGCCTAAATCTTACCTCAAATTCCCACCTACTTTTGACATACTAAATATCAGATCAAGGACCAGATGGATCTAGCAACTAAATGGTGATCTAAGGGATTAAAAAAAAAATCCCACAATGGGCTACAATTGAGGATCCTATTTTCTACATTAAAAAAAAAGTATATTACAACTATCCAAATTTCCATAGTGTAATTCATTAAAATAGGCCTGAGGGTTTTTTTTTTTTTTTACTATATTTAGTTTCTTAAAGTTCTTTGTTTTAGAACAAAACAGGATAGCAGAAACAGATTATTTCTTTGGTAAAATGTTTGTTAGAATGTTTCTTGAGCACTGAAATATTGATCAACTATAGATACAGCTTTAATCATCATCATATTCTAGCAATATTGATTGAAGTCTCAGTGTGTGTGCATAATAAAATAGTTCACATGCTGTAACCCATAAGATACATTTTCCTACCAAATGAAGCCATTTTTAATATGTCCTGATCCAGTCTCAGCTGTATTCCCACTTTAACCTTTGTTTTTTAAAATAATAATATATTTTATTTTTTCAGTGTTCCAAGATTCGTTGTTTATGCCCCACACCCAGTGCTCTATGCAATATGTGCCCTCCTTAATACCCATCACCAGGCTCACCCATCCCTTCACCCCTTCCCTTCCAAAACCCTCAGTTTGTTTCTCAGAGTCCGAAGTCTCTCATGCTTCATCTTCCTGTATGATTTACCCCAGTCTACATTTCCTTTCCTTCTCCTACTGTCTTCCATGTTACTCCTTATGCTCCACAAGTAAATGAAACCATATGATACTTGACTTTCTCTGCTTGGCTTACTTCACTCAGCATAATCTCCTCCAATCCCATCCATGTTGCTACAAAAGTTGGGTATTCATTCTTTCTGAAGGAGGCGTAATATTCCATTGTATATATGGACCATATCTTCTTTATCCATTCATCTGTTGAAGGGCACCTCAGCTCTTTCCACAGTTTGTCCATTGTGGCCATTGATGCTATGAACATTGGGGTACATATGGCCCTTCTTTTCACTACATCTGTGTCTTCGGGTAAATACCCTGTAGTGCAATTGCAGGGTGATAGGGTAACTCTATTATTAATTTTTTAAGGAATCTCCACCCTGTTTTCCAAAGTGGCTGCACCAACTTGCATTCACACCAACAATGTAAGAGGATTCTCCTTTCTCCACAGCCTCTCTGACACTTGTTTTCTACCCTATTAATTTTGGCCATTCTAAGTGATGTAAGGTGGTATTTCAATGTAGTTTTGATTTGAATTTCTCTGATGGCTAATGATGAACATTTTTTTATGTGTCTGTTAGCCATTTGTATGTATTCTT
This sequence comes from Spilogale gracilis, assembly GCA_004023965.1. NCBI lineage: Eukaryota > Metazoa > Chordata > Mammalia > Carnivora > Mephitidae > Spilogale > Spilogale gracilis. The sequence goes on along the minus strand of PITA01002118.1, from coordinate 100,322 downwards.
TGGAGAAATGTCTGTTCATGTCTTCTGCCCATTTTTTGACTTGATTATTTGTTTTTTGGATGTTGTGTTTGAGAAGTTCTTTATAGATCTTGGATATCAGCCTGTTGTCTTTAGTGTCATTTGCGAATATCTTCTCCCATTCCATGGATTGCCTCTTTGTTTTGTTGACTGTTTCCTTTGTTGTGCAGAAGCTTTTTATTTTGATGACGTCCCAAAAGTTCATTTTCACTTTTGTTTCCTTTGGAGACGTGTCTTGAAAGAAGTTGCTGTGGCTGATGCCAAAGAGGTTACTGCCTATGTTCTCCTCCAGGATTTTGATAGATTCCTGCCTCATGTTGAGGTGTTTCATACATTTTGCATTTATCTTTGTGTATGGCAGAAGAGAATGGTCAAATTTCATTCTTCTTTATGTAGCTGTCCAATTTTTCCAGCACAATTTATTGAAGACTGTCTTTTTTCCACTGGATATTTTTTCCTGCTTTGTTGAAGATTATTTGTCCATAGAGTTGTAGGATCATATCTGGACTCTACTCTATTCCATTGGTCTATGTGTCTGTTTTTGTGCCAGTACCATGCTGTCTTGGTGATCACAGCTTTATAATAAGCTGGAAATCAGGTGACATGATGCCCCCAGCTTTGTTTTTCTTTTTCAACATTTCCTTAGCAATTTGGTGTCTTTTCCAGTTCCATATAAATTTTAGGATTGTTTGTTCCAGCACTTTGAAAAGTATTGGTGGAATTTTGATTGTGATGGTGTTGCTCTCTCTGCAACACTGGTACAGGGGAGGGATAACTGGACCAGCCTCTAATTCTCCGGGGGGCTGAGCAAGATGATAAGTGTCGACGGCCTGGCCACCCCCCTGAAACCGGGAAAGAAACCACACCGAGCCAGGAGTTGAGTCAGCCGTGAAGGCACAGCAATCTCACCTTTATTATAATCAGAGACAAGGTTATATAGAAGGGAGAGGAGGGAGTAAAAGAAGTAGCAGGGGCCAATAGGAACTCATTATGTGACTATAACTAAGGCCTTAGGCAGATTTCAGGCCGGACTGCTGGGCGGGGCTAAGTTTGCCAGTCTGCGCGTGGGCTAAGAGCTGAGCGTGGGAAGATCCAGCTAGGTCACATTCGCAGAAGTATTTTGGAGAAGCCCAAGAGGCCACCTCAGCCGACTTCCACTAATGGCCGCAAACTAGCGGGTGCCAGGAGGTCCCAACAACTCCCCCTTTTTGTTTTATTTGGCAGGGTATAGGCATGCAAGGCCCCTGTCTTAGGTTGTCCCCTTCAGGGGATCTTAACTGTCATTGAGTACCTTGCAACTTTCAGACCCTTAGCACTTGACCATCCCCGGGCCTGTCTTAGGTTGTCTCTGCTCCAGAGATCTTACCCATCATGGGCTCATGGGGAGGCATTCAGGGGGAGTCAAGGGACCAGACCTCACCATGAGGGGCATCAGTGCCCGTAGCAAGCCTCCAGTATTGCACCTGTATGTTCATTAGCTGAATTACATTTAGTCTACTTTGGATAAACTGGATAACCTTATTTATAACACAGGGCAGGTCATGACAGAGACATGGCAATTAGATGAGGGGGCAGAGCCAAATGTGCAAGACTGGCTGTGGTTTCTGCGGTTCTTCAGTAGCAGAGTTTTAACTTGATGAGGGTCACCAAACCCCGCTCCAGCCATTAGCGTGCTTACTCCTAGGAACATCAAAATCAGCATTGGAGGCCTTATTCTGGATTCTGAAAAAGAGGGGAGAGAGCAATATGCTCAGGAGGCAAAGGGCCTTCTGGATCGTCATCAGTATCATTGAGGTCCCCCTCCACAGGGGGACAATACTTGAGGTCCCTAGCAGGGACCCAGACTGGCTTCTTCTCAGTAGTAGAAAAGATACAGCCGAATCCTCTTCTGGCTGTAAGAAGGGGGTCTGGACCCCTCTATTCTCCAGTAAGGGGATCTCTCCAATGCACTTGAACTGTTTGATAGAGAACAGCTGCTGTCCAGTGTTTTTGAAAAGGTGAAAAATGTTCACCTTTGGAAAAATTTAAAATATTGAGAGTAAATGGGGCCATCTTCAGTTGATCATGGGGGGGAGTGCTCCCCCTTTTTATTTTATTAGCTGTGATTTAAGGATATGATTATGTTTTTCCATGATTGCTTATCCTCTGGGATTATGAGGGATTCCAGTAGTATGAGTAATTTGCCACCTTTTGAGGAATTCAGCAAAGGACTTACTAACAAAACATGGGCCATTGTCAGTTTTGAGTTGATCTGGTAGGCCCAGAGTAGCAAAACATTGGAGAAAATGACTTATAGCATGCTTAGATTTTTCTCCTGAATAGGCGGTGCCCCAGCATGCATGGGAGAAAGTATCCACTGTTAAGAAGATGTATTTAAGTTTCCCAAAGGAGGGAAAATGGGTAACATCACTTTGGGCAACAGATTAACAACATTCATACCTTCCCAGACCATCATCTTAACAAAGTGATCCCTGAGCTCTTCTGGGGGAGCTTCCTCTTTAAGCTCCCTTCCACTCTACTAATGAAGCTAGACACATCTTCCCCAGCCTTTTGGTTGATTCCTGCGATGGGGGACTCAGAGGGGCCCTCCTCAAGCTTTCGCCAGGCTGCTAAGCCCAGGGCTCTGATCTGGTCCTGGTAAGGGGGAGGGGAATTATAGCTTGCTGGATTCCTGATGAGAATTGTTCCACAGTTCCAGCAAGCATTCCCATAGTAATGGGGATTACAGGGTTGGCATGCTGATTTCTCTCAGCCTGCTTCTGGCATTCTTCCTTGTATAAGGTACCCCACTTGATATAGAGGGGGCCCGGAGAACCGCCCGGGCCAAGGCCCTCCAATCAGTGGCAGTACATGGCTGGTGGGTGAGACCCTGGAGTATAGTCTCTGTCCAAGGGAAATTAGGGCCATCCTCAATGACAGCCTTTTTTACGTCCTTAACATCACTGGGCTCCCAGGGGTACCAGGCAGCAGGGCGATTACCACCCGGGTTAACATTAATCGGGAATGACTAGCATGGCTCTGCGCCATGCTGTGGGTGGAGCCCTGACTCTGTGCAGGGCAAACAATCAATGGGAGAGTTTGAGCCCTTATATGGAATGGCAGCAGTAGCGCCAGGGTCCGGATATGGAGGAGGAGGAGCAGGGAGTGACCTGAACGGGTTAGAGGAGGAGCCAGCATCTGGTAATGGAGGGTAGAGAGAGGATTTGGGCTTCAGAGGCCATGGGGTAGCATCAAAAGGGTCCAAAGAGCTGCCGCCATGATCTTTGTTGGCCTCGCTATTATCCCCTTTGGCTTTAGAAACAACTTCCCCAGAGGGAGGGAGGCTAGACTCTCTTTGGGGAGCAGGATTTGTCCCAGGAGCCCCCCATCCTCTGGTTCTTTAGTATTTGGCTTAGTCTTTGTTTGGGGAGGCCAGGGAGGGAAGTAGCTCTTAAGGGCCGCCAAAACTGGGTAAACTGCTAGGGAGCAATCTCACCCTGATCAACTTGGCCTTTCCGTATGAGCTTCTCCACCCTGTCCCAGGTTTCCCAGTCCAACAGGTCGCTCTCTGGCAACCATGGGGCAACTTTAATCAAGGTGTTCCAGGCTCTTACCGCCTGACTATCAGAAAGTTTTAGGTCCCTACTTTTAAGGAGGACCTTGAGGGATTCAAGGGAGGGGTCACTTTTGGATAAAGACTGTCCCATAGCTTATGGGAGTACACTTACCCTCAGTCCGATTGGCTCATCAGCGAAGTGAAAGTTCATCACATGGGGCAGCAGGGGCCCCACGTTGGGCGCCAATTGTTGCTTTCTCTGCAACACTGGTACGGGGGAGGGATAACTGAACCAGCCTCTAATCCTCCGGGGGCTGAGCGAGATGGTAAGTGTCGAAGATCCGGCCACCCCCCTGAAACCGGGAAAGAAACCACACCCAGCCGGGAGTTGAGTCAGCCCTGAAGGCGCAGCTATCTCACCTTTATTGTAATCAGAGACAAAGTTATATAGTGGGGAGAGGAGGGAATAAAAGAAGTAGCAGGGGCCAATAGGAACTCATTACGTGACTATAACTAAGGCCTTAGGCAGATTTCAGGCCGGACTGCTGGGTGGGGCTAAGTTTGCCAGTCTGCGCGTGGGCTAAGAGCTGAGCGTGGGAAGATTCAGCTAGGTCACATTCGCAGAAGTATTTTGGAGAAGCCCAAGAGGCCACCTCAGCAGACTTCCACTAATGGCCGCAAACTAGCAGGCGCCAGGAGGTCCCAACATGATGGCACTGAAAGCATAGATTGCTCTGGACCGTATAGACATTCTAACAATGTTTATTCTTCTGATCCATGAGCATAGAATGCTTTTCCATCTTTTTGTGTCTTCTTCAATTTCTTTCATCAGTGTTCTGTAGTTTCTCAAGTACAGATCCTTAAGTTCTTTGGTTAGGTTTATTCCAAGGTACCTTATGGTTTTTGGTGCTATTGTAAATGGAATAATTCTCTAATTTCCCTTTCTATATTTTCATTGTTAGTGTATAAGAACGCAACTGATTTCTGTGCATTGATTTTGTATCCTGCCACATTACTGAATTGTTGTATGAGTTCTAGTAGTTTGGAGGTGGAATCATTTGCATTTTCCATATAAAGTATCATGTCATCGGTGAAGAGAGAGAGTTTGACTTCTTCTTTGTCAGTTTGAATACATTTTATTTCTTTTTATTGTCTGATTGCTGTTGCTAGGACTTCTAACACTATGCTGAACAATAGTGGTGAGAGTGGGCATCCTTGTCTTATCCCTGATCTCAGTGGGAAGGTTGTCAGCTTTTCCCCATTAAGAATGATATTCACTGTGGGTTTTTCATAGATAGAGCTTATGAGGTTGAGGAATATTCCCTCTGTCCCTGTACTTTGAAGAGTTTTAATAGGAACAGATGCTGTATTTTGTCAAATGCTTTCTCTACATCAATTGAGAGGACCATGTGGTTCTTCTCTTATTGATTTGCTCTATCACATTGATTGAGTTGCAGATGTTGATCCACCCTTCCATCCAGGGAGAAATCCCATCTGGTCATGGTGGATAATCTTTTTAATGTACTGTTGGATCGTATTAGCTACGATCTTGTTGAGAATTTTGGTATCCATATTCATTAGGGATATTGGCCTAAAATTCTCCTTTTTGGTGGGGTCATTGCCTGGTTTGGGGATTAAAGTAATGCTGGCTTCACAGAAAGAGTCTGGAAGTCTTCTTTCCATTTCTGTTTTTTGAAACAGCTTCAGGAGAATAGGTGTTATTTCTTCTTTGAATTCTTGGTAGAATTCTCCAGGGAATCTGTCAGGTCCTGGTTCTTGTTTTTGGAAGGTTTTTGATCACTGCTTCAATCTCATTACTAGATATTGGTCTATTCAGGTTGTCAATTTCTTCCCTGTTTAAGTCTTGGAAGTTTGTAGGTTTCCAGGAATGCATCCATTTCCTCTCGGTTGTTTAACTTATTGCCATATTACTGTTGATAATAATTTCTGATTTTGTTTTTATTTCCTTGGTGTTAGTGGTGATATCTCCCTCTTTATTCTTAATTTTATTAATTTGCATCCTCTACCTTTTATTTTGGATTAGTTTGGCCAATACTTTATTGATCTTATTAATTCTTTCAAAGAACCAGCTTCTAGTTTTATTGATGTGTCCTATTGTATCTCTAGTTTCTAATTCACTGATATCTTCTCTAATCTTAACTATTTACCTTCTTGTATGTGGGTTTGGCTTAATTTGTTGTTGATTTTCCAGTCTTTAAGGTGTAAAGAGAGTTGGTGTATTTGGGATTTTTCAGTTTTTTTGAGTGAGACTTGGATGTCTACATATTTCCCCCTTAGGATCACCTTTGCCGTATCCCATAGGTTTTGGATCAATGTATCTTCATTCTTATTGGTTTCCAGAAATGTTTAAGTTCTTTGATTTCTTGGTGGATCCAAACATTCTTGAGGATAATTTTTAGCTTCCAAGTGTTTGAATTCCTTCCAAACTTTTTCTTGTGGCTGAGTTCTAGTTTCAAGGCATTGTGGTCAGAGAATATGCAGGGAATAATCTCAATCTTTTGGTATTGGTTGAGTCCTGATTTGTGACCTAGTATGTGGTCTGTTCTGGAGAAAGTTCCATGTACAGTCAAGAAGAATGAGTATTCTGTTGTTTTAGGGTAGAATGTTCTGAATATATCTATGAGATCCATCTGGTCCAATGTGCCATTCAAAGTTCTTGTTCCTTTGTTGATTTTATGCTTAGATGATCTGTCTATTGCTGAGAGCGGTGTGTTAACATCTCCTACAATTAATGTATTTGTATCAATATGACTTTATTTTTCTTAACAGTTGGCTTAAGTAGCTGGCTGCTCCCATGTTGAGGGCATAAATATTTACAATTGTTAGATCTTCTTGGTGGATAGACCCATTAAGACTGATGCAGTGTCCCTCCGTATCTCTGACTACAGTCTTTAGATTAAAATCTAATTTATGTGATATAAGAATTTCTACCCCAGCTTTCTTTTGAAGCCTGTTGGCATGAAAGGTGGTTCTCTATCCCCTCACTTTCAGTCTGAATGCATCTTTAGATTCAATATATGTCTCTTGTAGAGAGCATATAGATGGGTTCTGTCCTTTTATCCAGTCTGCAACCCTGTGCTATTTTAAGGGAGCATTTAGGCCATTCACATTGAGGGTGATTATTAAAAGATACATTTCTATTGACATCATGTTGCCTGTGAAGTCATTCTATATATAGATTGCCTCTGTAAATTTCTATTCTGTGTCACTCATGGGTTCTTTCCTCTTTTATAGAACTCCTTCCTTAATATTTCTTGTAGTGCTGGTTTTGTGGTTACATAATCTTTTAGACCTCGGTGGTCCTGGAAGTTCTTTATTTCTCCATCCATTTTGAATGTCAATATTTCTGGATGGAGTGTCGTTGGCCGCATATTTTTCTCATTTAGTGCTCTGAATATGTCCTTCCAGCCCTTTCTGGCTTTTCAGGTTTCTGAGAACAGGTTTGATATTATTCTGATGGTCCTCCCTCTATACATATGGGATCTCTTCCCCCTAGCTGCCCTTAAGAAATATTCTTTGAGTTTGTGATCTGTGAGTTTCACAATTATGTGCCTGGAGGTTTTTCTATTCTCTGTTGATCTTGAGAGTTGTTCTCTCTGCCACTCCAACACAAACACTTGTTTCATTCTCCAGATTAGGAAATTTTTCATCCAAGATTTGTTCAACTATATCTTCTCATCTTCTCTCTGTTTCTACTCCCTCAGGGATCCCAATAATTATAATATTGGAGCATTTAATGGCATCATTTATTTCCCTAATTCTATTTTCATGGGATTTTAGCTGTTTTGTCCAAGACTTTTTCTCCTTGTCCTTCTCAATTTGTCTTCTAGATCACTAATGCAATCTTCTGCTTCACTTACCCTAGCTATTAGAGTATTTAGATTAGAATGGATATCACTGATAGTATTTTAAAACTCTGCCAGGTCAGCTATTGCTTCTTCCCTTAGAGATTCTATGTTGCCATTAATGGTCTTTTCCAAGTTAGCCATTGCTTGGATAGTTGCTACCCTGAATTCCATTTCTGTCATATTGTTTATATCCATGTCTATTAGTTCTGTGACAGAGGTTGCAGTCTCTGAATTTTTCTTCTGTTGAATGTTCCTCCTCTGAGTCATTTTGGTGAGGGGTGCTTGAGGGGATGTATAGCTGAATATATCAACCACGATATAGGCAAGTTGGAAGGTTTGAAACCATTGGAAGGTTTCAGAGAAATCAGAAGTCATCACCAAAAAGAAAGAAGAAAGAAAAAACAGAAAAAGAGAGAAAAAAACCCCAGCCAATATAAGCCCCAAAGGTAGGATTTATATGGCACACAAATAAAAAAATATAAACTAAAAGACCATCAAAAGTAAAATAAATAAATAAATAAATACACAAATACATAAATACAGAAAGAAAGAAAGAAAGAAAGAAAGAAAGAAAGAAAGAAAGAAAGAAAAGAAACAGCCCAAACAACCCCCAAGAGTAAGACTTAGATAGTACAAAGGCAAAAACAAATACACAGGAACACTGACAGAAGAATAAGATAGGAACATGGTTACAAACCCTCAATGTGGGCGAAGAAAATATTTCAATTCCTCCTGGGTGTATCTTGTTATTTTTGTTAGAGGTCTCAACTTGCTAAAGATATAGGAAAATTGAAACTAGTTTATATATGGGGGTAGTATTGAATAAGAAAGAAGGATTACCTTGAAACATATCTATATGTAAAAAAAGAAAGAAAGAAAGAAAGAAATATAAAAACAGTTCAAGTTTAAAAAGTTATTATGCAATGCTGTATTAAATATCAAACTGTAATAAGAAGTAGGTTAAAAAAAGAACAAGAATTCTCAGAACAAATTTAAAATTAAATAATTTTTTAAGTGAAAAACTTTTAAAAAAATGAAAAGAAAAGCTGTATCTATAAAATATACAGGTCTTGGGGCAGTAACAGGAGTTTAATATATTGTTTTTCCCTAATGTTTGGGTTTTACAGTTTTATGGAGACCCTTTGGTGATTGTCCTCTTGTTCTTTTGGCTTGCCTTCTTGGGGAGGGCTTGCCATGTTGTTTTTCAGGCAATCTTGCTTGGGCTGAGTCACCATGCTCCCTATCAAGGGCCTGGGCTCTATGCAAACCCCTTTTTCAGGCTTTTGTTCTCTGGAGGTTCTTGTTCTTTTGTGGTTTTTGCAGCTTTTCAGAAAAAGAGCAAAGTAAGTTGTCTGTACCCAGACCTCCTCAGAGAGAAGCCTCAGTCTGCTCCCCTCTGGATGGTCCAGAACACACAGACTCCCCCTCTGCAAATTCCCCTGATCACTGCCACCTCTCACAGTGTCATGCACCCCCAGTCACTGCCACAATGGTTGACTGAGACCCCCACTTGTCTCTGCACCCCCATGCCATAGAAGCCACAAGCGATATTGGTTTGGGTGAGCCTGCCATTGCCCAGACTGCTGTCTGGAGCTTACACCCACGCCAGGTGCTCTTGGACCCAGTGGTCCTGCATGTTGTGTGGAAGGCTGCAGGCTGAGGGGCCTCCGGTGGCACAAGCGGGGGTGCATCCAACCTGTGCAGTGGTGCCAACAGCAGAAAGCCATAGGCTCAGGAACCACAGATTTGAGTCCCCACTGGGCTCACTCAGGTGTGGGTGAATGCTAGCTCCAGCCATCCTGAGACTCCAGGTTTAGGTCTGTGCCCATGGCTGTCCAATTCCACCAGTTGCCCCTTTAAGACTATTTGTTTTTGAGTGCTTTTGACCAGACTCCAAGTTGATGCTGGTCCCCAAGACAGGGCACTTTTGTATTTGGGTATTACTTTCCAATGGGTCACTTCTGGTATCTCCTTCCCTCTTCTATTTATCCTCCAAAATCAGTCTGAGCATTCCCGCTCCACTTTACCTCTCCACTGATCCTCTTCTACCCCCATAGAGATACAGAAGTGTGAAGTCTTACATTTTAGGCTGATTTCATAGGTGTTCAGAGTGTTCTGGTAGATATTTAGCTCACTTCAGGGGACCAGTTGAAACATGGTCTCCTACTTCTCCACCATCTTGCCCCCCATCCCCACTTTTGCATTTTTGTTTTCTATCAATGTTATTTCTATTTAGATAATTCTGGTATGTTACTGTAGTTAAATTAAATATTCTGACCTGAATGTTGCCCTCTTCATTTTGAACTCTAGTGTCAGTGCTATAGGGGTGCCTGAGTGGCTCAGTTATTAGAGTCAAATCAAGCCCTGCATTGGGTTCCCTGCTCTGTGGGGAGTCTGCTTCTCCCTCTCCCTGCTGCTCCTCCTGTTTGTGCTCTCTCTCTCTCTCTCTCTCTCTCTCTTACTCTTGTTCTACCTGAAATAAATTAAAAAAAAAAAAAAAGAAAGAAATAGTATAAGTGTTGCAGATTCCCCTCATGAGCCAGGAACTGAATATGGCTGGATTAATTAATTGTAGCTTTCATCTATTTGGGCCAGAATGATGGGATTTTTTTTTTTCTTGTGCCCACTACTTACCATCAACTTGTTCAATGGCCATGATGAAGTTTCCAAGCATAGCCAAGAACCGTGCAAATGTGGATCTGTTTTATTTATTTATTTATTTATTTATTTATTTATTTATTTATTTATTAGATTTAATTTATTCATTTTTAATGAGAGAAAGTGTGAGGGGAGGGACAAAGAGGGAGGTAGAGGGACAAGTAGACTCTGAACTGAGCATGGAGCCTGACATGGGGCTTGATCTCATGACCCTAAGATCATGATCATGACCTGAGGTGAAATCGAGAGTCAGATGCTTAACCAGCTGAGCCACGCAGGTGTCCCTGAATATGGTTTTATACTCAAAGAGGAGGGTGAGGGTGAGTGTAGAAGGACACTAGCCCATCACCATTATAGAAAGAAACCCAAAATGCATATCTTCTGCTTATTGGGTTTAATTGTATCACCTCTGTACTTAACAACAAATTAGTAGGAAATGCAATTTCAGATTTGTTACCTCAAAATGGAATCAGTTTGTTACCTCAAATTGCTTAATGTTTATCTTACTCAAATATGTTCATTTACATAAAACATTGGAGAATTTCACATATCCTGGTAGATACGGACAGTTATCAGAAACCAGGTTATTTGAGAATACCGCTCAATAGAAGCAGAGATAAAGCTTAGCAGTTTCAAGCACTAATCACAGAATAATCTACTGCTTTTATAGTGGAAACTAGTTTGACTCTTGCACTTGCATCATTTTTTCCAATAGTGATAAAATAGGGGCCTTGGCCCCAGCCTTGAGAGAACACAATTTTATATTATTCTCTTTAGCCACAACAAAAGTGGTCTTCTTCATACCATGCTTTCTTTTTCTCGTTGTAATATTTTATGACCAGCTTACATTGTCTCACCTTCCTACTATTCCCTTTTGAGAATAATAATGGGGAGGGGAAGCTTGAGGTAGTCTCCTTTTATTTTTTCTCTTGTTTTTCTCTATTAATAAATGGATTGATTTGAGAGAAAGTAAGAATTGCTTAGACAACTCTAATGGTTGCAATCATTTCAAAATTGTTTGCTATTGATTAAGTTGTAATGCAATACATGAATGCAGTTGTGATCTGATTTCAAATAACAGAGTTCTGGTTTTGTTTTGGTAGACTACAAGTGACTTAAAGCAATCATTTACTTGAAAATAAAAGCCAAGTCTTTGCCAAGATTTTTTTTTTGGGGGGTGGGGCATGTTTACATGTAAGTAAAACAAAATAGTTTTCTATACATTATCAAAGTAATAGTACCTACTTAGATTAGTATTACTTATACTCCTTTGGTGACATGTGTGTTTGATAAGATCAAATCATTTCTTAATATCTAGGAGAAGGAAAAGGACCAAACCATCAGTGTGATTGTGACAGCTAAATGACAGTGCTGAATGAGTAACTTATATTTATGTTTTATCTTCTTTTTTCCTAAATAATTGGATTCTAATATCTGTATAATACTCTTTTTAAAAGCTTAATGTATTAGCTACTAAATCAAAGAACAGCCAAAAAATGTCATCTCATACAAAAAGAAGAGGAAAATGTTTAACAGTTCAGTAATATCATATTTAATCAAATCTCGGGACTACCTAATATATTATGGCATTTTTCATTTAACATGCAAAAAAGAATTAATGTATAATATTAAAAGAAATGTATTTTAATTTAAAATATTATTAAAATTGTAATTATCTTTTTAAATATTTAGTTATTTATTTTAGAGAGAGAGAGAGCATGAGCAAGAGGGGCAACAGAAGAAGGAGAGAGAATCTCAAGCAGACTCCATGCTAAGCACAGAGCTCTGATGTAGGGCTCCATCTCAGGATCCTAAGATCACAACCTGAGCCAAAACCAAGAGTCAGATGCTTAATGGACTGTGTCTCCCGGGGTCCCCTAAACTTATAATTATATATTAGGTGTGCTTTAACTCTACCACTTAAACTCTCTATCTAAATGGTGATATCTAGGGGCATCTGATCCTAGAGTCCTGGTATCTAGTCCCATGATGAACCTCCTGCTAAGCAGGGAGCCTGCTTTCTCCCTCTCCCTCTGGACGCTGCCTGCTTGTGTTGCCAACCCCCCCCACCCAAGCCCATCAAATAAATACATGAAATCTTAAAAATAAATAAGTAAATGTTGATATTTAAGGGGAAAAAAACATGGTATTTGTTTCAAATTATAAACTCTTGAATTAACCAGAGTAAAATTAAAAAGTGCTAAAATTTAGCCTAATTTAACCAACTTACAGAGGAGAAGAATAATATGACTGAAAGGTCAAATACCTGATGGCTAAAGTCTCTTCTCTAAATTCTCACTTCCTATACTATGACAGGAAGGGAAGGCTGTCATATCATAGTCAATAGGACTATTTTGTCTTATTGAGAGATTATAAAATGGTTACTTTGATTGCTTTGATATGAAAAAGGGAAGAAAGTCACTGGACTAGGAATAAGAGGTCTGACTCTTCTATTACATGGTTGTATAGTCATGAGAAATCATTTCACCTCTCTGGATCTTAGTTTCTTCATTCAGCAGTATCAAGTAAAGATTAAGATTACTTGTCCCAGAACTGATTTACTGAAGTAAAAATTGTAGTCTACCATTTATGTGTCATATTAGACAAGTTTCCTAATGTCTCTGGAACTTTCCCCTCACTTTCACAATGCAGATTATAGTACTAGCTCATTGCTTTGTTGTGATGATTGAATGAGTAAATACATTTAAACTGTTTAGAATAGTGTCTAGTCCATTGTAATTTTTATTTTTTTAAAATTTAAACTCAATTTAGTTAACATATACTGTATTACTAGTTTCAAGGGTAGACTTTAGGGATTCATCATTTGCATATAACACCTAGTGCTCATTACATCAAGTGCCCTCCTTAATGCCCATCACCGGTTATCCCTCCCCCCATCCATCTCCCCTCCCATTCTCAGTTTTTTCCCTAGAGTTCAGCATCTCTTATTGTAAATTCCTAATAAATATGAATTAATTGAATTTTAAAGTTTCATTTTGATTGACATACTGTGTTTATTTAAGATCTGAATATAAAATGAGAACAATGGTTTCTTAGACTCATCCCAGTTGTTGATGTGAAATGTTATATTGATGAATGCTTTGCCAAAGGGTAAGGAAGAGAATTGGCCTCTTATGGTATAACATTTGTCTTAATTCAGATGAAGACAGTCAGGTGTGGGAGGCTATCAGCACTTACCTCTTTTCATACTTATTGGGCATCTATTTCCAAGACTGGCCCAGTAACAGAAATTTGGTAAGAAGTTGAAGTAAGGAGACTCCTGCCATACCCAAGGCAAAGAGAAAAGGAGGTTATTTATGGTGTTATTGATATAGTATCTGTTTTTCTTTCAGCTCTAAGGATTAGGTCTGAGTTATCTAAAAGGATTTCACATAAAAGCTTTTGAAGAGGGCGCCTGGGTGGCTCAGTGGGTTAAAGCCTCTGCCTTTAGCTCAGGTCATGATCTCAGGGTCCTGGGATTGAGGCCTGCATCAGGCTCTCTGCTTGGCAGGGAGCCTGCTTCCTCCTCTCTCTCTCTGCCTACTTGTGATCTCTTTCTGTCAAATAAATAAATAAAATATTTTTTTAAAAAAAGCTTTTGAAGATGGTCTTTGAGAGATCTGGGACATGTGTGGCAGATGGTAATGTATAAACTAGAGTTGTAGTGAATAACATTGTTCTCATCACAGTAAGGGATTCTATAAGGGTCCAGAACCATAGCAGGGGCTTTTTAAAAAATAATTAATTGTGGTAAAATAATACATAACCTAAAATTAACCATCTTGACCATTTTTAGTTTGTAGTGTTGTGTGCATTTGCATTGTTGTGCAAATATGGTTTTAGAGAAAGCAAAAGAGAGAGAAGCCTGTGTCTACAGTTGCCTTATTTTATGGTAGGTTTTCTATTCCAGTCTAGTCTTAAGCATTACTGAAATAATCCCAGTTTTTTTGAGATAACTTGAGTCTTTATTCCATCCTTTGAAATCAGTCGAAGAAGAGAATTATGTCATTTAGTTAAACTTAATCCCAAACCTGCTTTTATGTGCTCATAACAGTTTTGTGCTCTGCTAAACTTTAGTTTGTAAATTGGTTAAATACAGTAGAAGGTCAGGCAGAAAAGTTCCACTCATTGTGCTATTATTTACTAATTTATATTGTAAGTCACCTACTTTTGTTTTAGAAGCTTAATCTCAGAATTAAGTAGAACTGCCATTTATTGACTGCTTTTTATTCAGTAGGTAAACTAGGCACTTAAAGATTTAGACTTCAAAATAGCTCTGTGAAATAGGTAATAATAGCCCTACCTTTTATATGAAGAAATTCAAGCCCAGAACATTTCAGGATTGTCTCAGAGGTCACATTCATGTAAACAAAACTCCAAAAGCACAGGCTTAAAGAGAGGAAGATACCAGCGTCTGTGTCAAAAAGCCTAATTTGTCAAAGAAAGTTCTGTCTTCAGTTCTCAAACACCCCTAGGATGTAGACCTGCTAAGTATTGGCATAGCTGTGGAAACTTCTTGGGTAAATTTTTAAAATAGAACCAAGAGTCAGAGATGAGATCCTTTGAATGACTCTTGAATACTTGGTGAGAGAGAAGTGCTTGGTTTGCTTCTATGAACAGCTGTCTCTCTTCATGGTTATCCAATGAATGTAACAAATTCTGATTTTAGTTGCTTTTCCTCTATTTGTTTACAATTCCACAAAGACAAGATAGTTTTGCAAATATATTACATTCTGCCATAATGTTTACTATTTTTACTGTTTTGCTCTAAATATCATTACAAGATTTCTGTCTCTTATCCTTACTCATCTCTTTTTGTCATGAGAATCTTCACTGAAACCATTTGGAAATCACAACCAGGATGATTTAAAAAAAAAAAATTAACTGAAATAAAATCACACCTCTGCTTAAAACTCTTCAGTGGCTATTCATTTTATTCAGAATAACCTGGCAAAATTTCCAACATGGCCTAAAGACTGCAATGTGATCTTGCCTTTCTTTTTTTTTTGGGGGGGGGGACTTGTCTAGGAATCTTGAAGTTTTTTTTTTAATTTTTCAGTTACAGAATTTAATTTTTTTATTTATTGTTATGTTAGTCACCATACAGTATCATTAGTTTTTGATGTAGTGTTCCATGATTCATTTTTTGCATGTAACACCCAGTAATCCATGCAATAAGTCATTACTGGGCTAACCCATCCCCCTTTCCCTCTAAAATCCTCAGTTTGTTTCCAGAGTCCATAGTCTCTCATCGTTTATTTCCCTCTCTGATATCCCCCCACTTCATTTTTCCTTTCCTTCTCCTAATATCTTCTATGCTATTCCTTATTTTCCACAAATAAGTGAAACCATATGATAATTGACTTTCTCTACTTGAAAGACATCTTGGCTCTTTCCAGAGTTCGGTTATTGTGGACATTGCTGCTATGAACATTGGGTGCATTTGGCCCTTATTTTCATAGCTGTATCTTTGGGGTAAATATCCAGTACTGCAATTGCCAGGTCATAGGGTGGCTCTATTTTTAACTTTTTAAGGAACCTCCACACTGTTTTCCAAAGTGGCTGTACCCCCTTGTATTCCCAACAACAGTGTAAGAGGGTTCCCCGTTCTCCACAATCTCTCCAAAATTTGTTGTTTCTTGTCTTGTCAGTTTTTGTGATTCTAACTGATGGTATCTTCATGTAGTTTTGATTTGAATTTCCCTGATGGCTAATAATGATGAACATTTTTTCATGTGTCCGTTAGCCATTTGTATGTCTTCAGAAGTGTCTGTTCATGTCTTCTGCCCATTTTTTGACTTGCTTATTTGTTTTTTGGGTGTTGAGTTTGAGAAGTCCTTTATAGATCTTGGATATCAGCCATTTGTAATGTCATTTGCAAATATCTTCTCCCATTCTGTGGATTACCTCTTTGTTTTGTTGACTGTTTGCTATGCAGAAGCTTGTTATCTTGATGAAGTCCCAAAAGTTTATTTTTGCTTTTGTTTCCTTTGCCTTTGGAGATGTGTCTTGAAAGAAGTTTCTGTGGCTGATGGCCAAGAGGTTACTGCCTATGTTCTCCTCTAGGACTTTATTTAAGCCTGTGGGTCTCAGGCTTTCCTGCTGCCTGGAACACTAATTTCATTTCTTTTTATTTAAATTCAGTCTTCCTTGTGATTTCCCTTTTTCAGTGCTGGAGAAAATTTATCTGAAGTAGACCCTCAGTATTTTGTCCCAAGTTAAACATATCTTCCCCACTGGTACATGCGTTCAAAGAGCAGTCAGCCAAATAGTTTGGGGTCAAGATGGGCACTTAATAAATAAAAGTCCTTCCCTGGAACTTTGAAAGTGGAACCAAAATAAAGTCTTAGAGTTAATTTTCCAGGATAAAATTAAAAGAGATTAAACCCATGGGATGCCTGGGTGGCTCAGCTGGTTAAGCGACTGCCTTCGGTTCAGGTCATTATCCCAGAGACCCGGGATCGAGTCCCACATCAGGCTCCCTGCTTGGCGGGAAGCCTGCTTCTCCCTCTCTCACTCCCCCTGCTTGTGTTCCCTCTCTGGCTGTGTTTTTCTCTGTCAAAAAAATAAAAAATCTAAAAAAAAAAAAAAAAAAAAAGAGATTAAACCCAAAAACTGCTGGCAGCAGTCATTTTCTCTTAGGTAAATTAGAGGGTCTGAAAATTTCATTTGTAGTAGGATACATGTAATACTACATTAACAGGACCTATCCAGGGCTATGCCACTTTCCCCCCACCTTATGCTTCTTGCAGTCAATGCTTCTGGGACCCTAAGATCGTTACCTGAGTCGAAGGCAGATGCTTAACTGACTGAGCCATCCAGGTGCCCCCCCCCCCCCCCAATTCACCAGATTAACCAGGAGTTTCTCCTGAACAGCATCCTGACCTCTCATTGCAGTCATGGTTGAGTGAGTGTACATGACCAGTAGGTTCTTATCTAGCATTCTACCCCCTCCTGATTCTGCCCTTTGAGTTCAGGGCTTAACTAGTCAATCTTGTCTGTTCCCCTAATATGTCAGTTCACTGATACTAAGTTGAACTACTAAATTCAATTACCTATTACATAAATCAATGGAATCTGAATGCAAAAATAAAAACAAATTCTGTTGCCATGAAAATCAAATTTAATACTTTGGAAAGATTCAAGAGAGAAAGAAAAAAAGTGTTTTTTTTAAAGTGTTGTAAAATTAGATGTGAGTAAGTCAACTCTGAAAGATTGGGGTACAAATATTTTTTTAAAAAAACATTCTACTCATATTTTGATGCATCTGTGCTCCTGATAGAATTTGAGAAATGATAAACTGATGTTAAGTTTTGGGTGTAGCTCACTTAAGATAGGTGATTCTAAGCTCCAATCAAATCTACACTCAAAAAAAACCTTTGGCCCTGTATCAAAAGTTTAGTAAACAAACATATACTTTCAAATTTAAGTTATATAAACTATTTAAGTTAGGAATGTCTTTTTGGGGGGAGGGGGGTCTTCAATTTAAAGTGGATTTTAATTTATTTACCAATTCCAGGCTCTTTGCATTGGGCAATAGCACTTTGACTCTCCTCCTATTGTTTAAAGTTGAAATAGCGTTTGTTATTAGAGTCCTCCCCATCCTTTATTATACAAGTTCTTATTGGCTATTTGACATTTCTCATAGTTGAGGGGACAAGAGGGAGGCAGAAAACATTATACTGGAAAGAGGGCTTGGAGGCAGGGACAGCTGGAACTCAATATTATGTTAAAATGAGGTAGGTAAGATTTCTTTGTTTTCTTGCAAGGAGAGAATTTGCTATTATTACTTTAAATAAGGAATATAAACTAGTATTATGGTGCTCCTGTTTATTTTATTTACTTCTACATTTATATTTCACCTTTTGCTAAAAGGATTTGAAGTGGCTTATAGTAAAAATACAATTTCCTAAGACTAAGCCATTAACTGACAATTGTTCTTATCAAGCATTTATTGCCCTACAATTCTGTTATATTTGAAAATGTCCTTGAATTTTAAAAGTAGAACTTGTAAACAGCTCAAAAAAAAAAAGTCAACTCTGCAAAATTGTGTATGTGTTTTCCATTCTTTCCTCTCTGCTTACACTCCTCACATTTTAGTGATCTAACCTAATATATTTTCCATCCTTTCCCTTCTGCCTATACTCCTCACATTTTAATAATATAAAAGAAAAGAAGGTTTACAGGATACATTTTGCAAACTTACATAAAGTCATATGCAGAAGAACATGTCTATAACAATTTTTTAAAACAGAGTATAATTTGATTTTGTTTACATGTATACATATCATATATATATGGTTAGGAAGGTCCCTTTTTGACAATGACTGTATAATAGAGATTTGGGTTGTTTTTTTTTTTTTTTACAGGTGGCTAGCAGATCTATGAAAATCAAATCCAGAACTTGCCTATTTATAGATTATATAATTTCAATCTGAAAACTTCATAATTTTTTCCTACCCTACACTAGAGCCTGTGCCAGTCTAATAGCCATAAATCGTTTTGTTCCATTTTTTGCAATAGTTTCCAGGCTATAAAAATTCTACCACATTGCTTATGGGTTTAATTTACTGACTCTATAAATCTGCCCCATCACTTGGTTGACAACAGGGAATTTACTAATTTCTAGCAGACATTTTATTTATTTATTCATTCATTCATGTATTTATTTATTTATTTACTTATTTATTTTGAAGATTTATTTATTTATTTGTCAGAGAGAAACACAGCTAGAGAGGGAACACAAGCAGCGAGTGTGAAAGAGGGAGAAGCCAGCTTCCTGCCAAGCCGTGAGGGAGCCCAAGGCAGGGCTCCATTCAGGACTCTGGGATCATGATCTTGAGCCGAAGGCAGATGCTTAATGACTGAACCACCTGGGCATCCCTCTAGCAGACATTTTAGACAGCTCAGAATCCTATTCTTGGGTGAAGATACCGTGTCGCCCTTATATATCCTTTGACCTCAGATACACCAGGGTTAATGTCATCATGTCACCTGGTATCCAGTAGAACCAAAGGAGACTGATATAGCACTTATAAGTATTATACTTGTACAAGTGCTATGGTGGAAGAAAGAGAAATATTGGGATTTTAAAATTATTTTGGCTCTGAATTCTATGTCTGTTAGGTCCTCAAAAATATACCTAGATTTGACTAGCTCAAAAATCCATTTAGATCTGGTTGATCAAAATGAAGAGAGCTAGTTTTTGTTTTTATTTTTTAATATCCAATATGACTGATGGGGGATTTTTATGAGGTTTAAACACAGAGAAACAGATATCTATTTTAACTAATAAAATATCCATTTAAAAAAGTTGAAGACGTTCATTACAGTTCTGATCTGCTCATTCCATTAAAGAAATTATTAAGGATTGCTTCAGGATGTGGCCAAAGTAATGAAGTGCTCAGAGTAATGTCTTGTAAATGTCATTCTTACAACTAATGGTTCTGAGTAGTCTTTTTAAATATTAAGTGTTGAAGAGGCTGCAGAGAAAGGGGAACCCTCTTACACTGTTGGTGGGAATGCAAGTTGGTGCAGCTGCTTGGAAAACAGTGTGGAGATTCCTTTAAAAAATTAAAAATAGAGCTACTCTATGACCCTGCAATTGCACTACTGGGTATTTACCCCAAAGATACAGATGTAGTGAAAAGAAAGGCCATATGTATCCCCAATGTTCATAGCAGCAATAGCCACAACTGCCAAACTGTGGAAAGAGCCAAGGTGCCCTTCAACAGATGAATGGATAAAGAAGATGTGGTACATATATACAATGGAGTACTATGCCTCCATCAGAAAGGATGAATATCCAACTTTTGTAGCAACATGGACTGGATTAGAAGAGATTATGCTGAGTGAAATAAGCCAAGTAGAGAAAGTCAAGTATCACATGGTTTCACTTACTTGTGGTGCATAAGGGTAATATGGAGGACAATAGGAGAAAGAAAGGAATAGGGAAATAGGGTAATTCGGGTAGAGAAATGAAACATGAGAGACTTTGGACACAGAAACAAACTGAGGGACTTAGAAGGGAGGGGGTCGGAGGATGGTAGAGCCTGGTGGTGGGTACTGAGGGCACCTATTGCATGGAGCACTGGATGTGGGGCATAAACAATGAATCTTGGAACACTGAAAAAATAAAATAAATTTAAAGTAAAAACCCCCAAATTTATCTTTTTTTAATATTTATGATTTTGGGAAAGACACTTTATTTATTAAGTATAGGTGTCCCTTGTACATTTGTATGAATGGGTGTTTATATCTGTGTGTGTGCGTGCGTGTGTGTGTGTGTGTGTGTGTGTGTATGTGTACAGGACACTTACACTGTAATCCAGGGATTCTGGTTGACTCTAATTCCATTAGTGTGCATCTGAATTTGAGACAAGTAGATGTCACGAAAAGGTGCTTACTAGCTACACTAGCAGCTTTCTTTTAGATAGTTAATTTAATTCTGTCCAGGTCTTAGCAAAAGAAAATCACATCCAAATATAAGATTATAAATTTCATGAGCATAGGCTCATAAATGTTTTGCCATGTTTTGTACAACCCCAATTCTAAGAGGGGTGTCTGGGATATAAGTAAAAGTTAAAAGTACAGGCTCTAGAATAAGATTACTTGAATGAGAAGGTAGCATTGCCACTTACCTGTTATGTAATGTTAGGTAAGTTAAGTAACTTGTTCCTGCCTCAGTTTCCTGAAATATAAAATGGGTCTGTTATCTGCTGCTTTGCTTATAGCTAGGCTGTTTCTATTCCTGTTGTGTATGATCACTTTAGTTCCAGCAAGATCCTGCATTCTTGTCTAATTAGATCATAAATTCAGTCTATTTTTAGTTTCCTCCTACCAATTCATAGCCCACTTGAAAATTTCACTTTGACATTTATCTTAAATCCTTTTTGTTGAATACTTGCATAACTGATCTAGTCATCTTACTTAGTTTGGTCTTTGTGTTACTCACATTCTTACATTTTTTTTAATGTCTTAATGGTAGTATAAAATCGTTGGAATTTAAGGTGATTTGTGTGTGTATGTGTGCATGTGTGTGGGCATGTGTGGTAGATAAGAAGAAAAAGAGTAAATATCCTGATTGGTATGGTATAAGGATACTTCCTCCCTTTTTAAAAAAAAATTACTTGATATTTCACTTGCTACCTATCATTATTCACATTTTTTTCTTGAAAAATAATTAAAGACAGAAGTCATGCTGTAATAGAGAAAGGATTATATATTGTTTTCTGGTTTAGAAAAGATAAGATTCTTTTTGTTTCCCCTTTTAATATTACAACATTCAACACGTTCCTATGAATGGAATATTTCTCAGAGGTGCTGAGTCTAAATTTAGTGCTAAAGGATGAAAACGTTAAGCACATTAAGAGATTAAGAGAAAAGAAATAAGGAAATACATGACTATATACTTTCATAGGGATAAGATAAAATCTCCTCAATTGGAGTAAAACCAACTGGTCGTGGTTTCATTAGCTGCTGTGGAGTCCTGGGGATGAGGTGGCATTTACCTGCTTAGGAGTAATTCTTACTATTCAAACAGTCTTCTGTGGACCAATGGCATGAGCCTCTCTTAGGAGCTTGTTAGAAATGTGGACACTCAGGCAGCTACTCACATTCTGAAGTGACTGCTTCAGAATCTGCCTTTTGACAAGCTATCCAGGTGATTGCCAGCATATTCAAGTTTGAGAATCATTGGTGAGACACTGGTTTCTAGAAGGCTGACTATGAAAGAAGGCACAAAAATAAAGCAGTCGGTAGAGGAGGAGTATAATTCATGAACTGAGCACATGGAAAATGATGCACAAGGTTTAAAATATAGGGATTACATATGATATCAAATCAAACATTAACAAACAGATGTTATTTTCCTGGGATAGATTTGGAAAACAGGTCTCAGAGAGGTTAAGATACTTTGTCAAGGCTAGAAAATAAGATGTAGACATGTTTCAATGTGGTTCTGTCTGCAGAACTCCTGCCCATTATTATGGTTAAGGTTGATACTTAATGAGAAGAAACATACGGATTTCAGTGAAGGATGGAAGCTATGATAATTGTGATTGTTAATTTTGGTATTATCATTGACAGTACAAAATTGTATAAAAATTGCTTAATCTATTCATGTCCTAATTGTTTTATCTACTAAAGTAAATCATTTGGCTAATAAAATAATCAATAGAAATTTTTGGAAAATATTTTGTGAAATGGTAGTTTATGACTGATACAATTATTACTATATTTGCTACTATTTTTAGAAGCTAAAATTGTGAAATATTTGAATAAAATATAATTTTACACAAACATACTCATACTGTCTGGCAATCTTTGAATACTATGGCGTTCATTACAGAAAACTTTCATGGTTGATGTAATCCATCCCTGAGCTTGATAACTAACTCCTCTCCAGGAATTGTTTTCAGCTAAAGGGAGTTCTTTCGCCCTTTCCTCAGGCAGCTCACATTCAATGACTGTGGTAGTATAAAGACCTAGCCCTCTTGCTTCAGTTTGGTATAACCAGAGAGTCTGAGCTCTAGACTCTGATCTGCTGAGGCCTCTGTTGCAACTGCATCACAGTTCAATTGAAGGTGTACTGGAACCAGCTCCAAATGGGTCCTGAGAGCCAATTGTGTGCATCATACCCAATTCTGCATTCAGTGAATTTATAATGGCAGCTTGAGAGGATTAGGTACACCAGAAAAGTCAGCAAATGCTTCAAATCAAGGATTCCACCCCCCCATTTATCAGCACACCAAAAATTCAAGTTCTACTTCTGCTCAAGCTTGCATCCTTTACTTTTTCACATTTACCATTCTACAGTTCCTTTCTCAGTAAACCCTCTGTAGGTTTCCCCTTCTTATCATCTGTTTCTAGGGAACCCAACTGATGACAATGGCATTTTTGCAAAAGTTAGGTATTTACAACAGTTTATAATAGGGTTCAGTGAACAATGACCAAAAGACCT
Organism: Spilogale gracilis; assembly: GCA_004023965.1. Lineage (NCBI taxonomy): Eukaryota > Metazoa > Chordata > Mammalia > Carnivora > Mephitidae > Spilogale > Spilogale gracilis. The sequence goes on along the minus strand of PITA01002118.1, from coordinate 77,281 downwards.
GTTTTTATAAATAAATTTTATTGGAATACAATCATACCCACTCATATACTTATCACTAATGACTGCTTTCATGATAGAATGACAGAGATATATATGGCCCACAAAACCAAAAGTATTTACTATTTGTTCTTTATGGAAAATATTAGCTGACTTGTGGTCTACTGGATAACATTTAGATTTCTCTAAGACATTTCTAGCTTAAGTTGTCTTAAACTAATCTCACTATCCTTCCTCTCCCTCATTTTCTAAACTTCCTGTACTTGTATATTCCTTCTTCGTTTCCAGGGTCATACTCCAGTCAGTTTCCTAACAGACAACTGAATCCATGTTCTTCTCTTTATCTTTATTGCACTAATATTCAGGCTCTTATATGCTCTTTGGGCAACCCTTTATCTGCCCTCATCGCAAGTCATCTCTTCTCGTGTCAGTTTTCTCTTTAAAGTATTTTGAGAATTTGTCAAAAACACAGATTTTTGTCATATGATTTTTCTGTTTTGAACCTCCATTCAGTCACAATTAATCAAATAAATAGCAAACCCCTTAACTTAGTATATGTGTTTTTTCTTTATTTGTCCTGCCTGCTTTTTCGATTTTCCCTCTCAACAGTTTCTTTCAAATATGGCCCCTACTTTATCATCACTGATGATCTTTTATAAACCAGCAAAGCTCATTCTTTTATGTCTGTGGATATAGATCCAGCTGACAATGATACCTTTCCTTTTCTGATTCTTAAAATCCTATTCATCTCTCAAGTTTCAGCTCAAATATTCTTGTAACTTTAGGGTCTCTATTACTCCAGCTAACAGAATTAGCCACTCTTTTCTTGGCATTCATAAAGCATCTAGCACTTACCTCTACTTGTACTATATAGTGTTTCAATATTTGATTTTATATCCAATAGGGCCAGTGCTGTTTGCACATTTTTCCCTCTCCATCTAGTTAGTAAGTTCTCAGAATCATGGACAATATTGTGCTATACCTTTTCATCTTTCCCAGAATCTAGCACAAAGCTTGAGGTTGTCTTGGTTCTTAATGAATGCTGCCTGTATAAGTAAATTAAAAAAAAAGTATGGCTATAAATACCATGATATTTGTACTAGAAGAAGTTTAAGCTTATGTAATAGTAGAAACAGTATATAACATTAGAGGATATTATCAATTTTTAGAATTTTGAGAAAGACGACTGCTTTCTGAGTAACATATATTAATTTGAACCTTTGAGTTTTAACAAAGAAACACATTATGCAACTTCAGGGACTCAGGAAAAAATGTGGCTGGATTTCTTAGGAAAGTATTTCATCATTTTGGTTTATAGTCTGCACTGGGCTTGCGGCAGACAATAAACACTGAAATTTCTATTCTTGACATTTTTGCATGCCCTTGTCACAGAATGGTTATGGGAAATCAAATAAATTACACAAATGGTATTTTATCAACTTTTTCCTCTTAAAATCATATCCTGATACAGAGTTCCAAAGTTCATGTTTCCTGACACCTCTGTTGCTATAGGGTTAGACATCACTCTTTAATTCAAAGGATTAAATTAGCTTTAACAGAAAGAGTAAGGCTTGGTTTTCTCACAGATTGCCATGGGAACATGAGTGCTGCAAAGCTATTATACCTCTCATCTGAAGCATTTCAAATAATTTGGAATATCTCAAACAATGACATTCAAAACCTCCCAAGCATGATCATCCAGAATATTAAAGTCAGAGGACCAGGATATTTTATAGTTTACACTGTTACAAACATTTCAGTGCCACCAATTTAATACATCATAACATCATCTGGAATAGCATTTGAATCAGGGGCATTTTCTACAAGTCTAATTAGTACAAAAATATGTATTACTAAGATATAGCAGCCCACATATAAGACAACAAAACTCTGGGAAAAGGAAATAAAAAAAAGTGGTTTTTCTTATGATCCTATGAACATTAAAAACACCTTTTAAAATAGAAGTCCATTGAAAATAAGATTTTATAGCAATTTGAAATGTGAAATTTTAATCTTTGATATTAACTTGTAGGGCCATCTACATAATCAACAAGAAAACTGAAAAAAGATCACTTTTTTTTTCTTTTAGTATGAAGCACAAATTTTACTTTTTATTTAAGCTTATTGCTATTGCCAAAATGGTACAAAATTATATATGCAAGTTATTTTTTGAATTGAGATATGTTTGTGTCTAGTCTTAATTTTGCTTCAGTGTTGCTGACAACACTTTCATTAAGATAAATAGATAATCAAGGGGGCGCTGATTGGGTGGTTCAGTGGTTAAGTCTCTGCCTCCAGCTCAGGTTATGATCCTAGAGTCCTGCGCATTGGGCTGCCTGCTCAGCAGGAAGCCTGCTTCTCCCTCTTTCCCTCCCGCTGCTGCCTGTGTTCCCTGTCGGGCTGTATTTCTCTCTGTCAAATAAACAAAATCTTAAAAAATAAAAAAGATAAATAGATAATTAAAAAAAAAATATTGGGACACCTGGGTGGCTCAGTGGGTTAAAACCTCTGCCTTCAGCTCAGGTCATGATCTCAGGGTCTTGGGATCCAGGCCCATGCCAGGCAGTCTCTGCTCAGCAGGGAGCCTGTTTCCTCCGCTCTTCCTCTGTCTGCCTCTCTGCCTGCTTGTGATCTTTCTCTGTGTCAAATAAATAAATAAATAAATAAATAAATAAATAAATAAAATCTTAAAAAAAAAAAAAAACTTGGCTAATTATCTTTCTTAAAAAAAGGCCATACCTTTGGTTTCTTGCTATACTTAAAAGAAGGTTATCTGAATATAATCCAGACATAATATTCTTTCAATAATCTTGATTTTTCTTATCATTTACCAATAGGTTTTATTCTTTCTCTTCTTTTGTTATTTTGTGAACATTTGAAATTATCTTATTTCTAATGGCCCATGATGGGCTATACTTTAGGTTTATAATACACAGGTAACCTGTATCTTCCCATGCAACTATAGCGAAAACACATATTTTTCTAGTGATTTTAACATATGTTGTGATTCATCAGAAAAAAAAAATGATGGTTTTTCCTAAGGGAAGATTACATGTTAGCTATTTCTTAAATCTTTCACATTTTCTACCTAGCATAGGGCAGATTCATTACACCTTAAATAAATACATCTGATGATAAGATAAGAACTGTATAAACTGTTTATTTATACAGTTCTTATCTTATGCTCTCAAAGATTCTCTGTTATGTTACATCTTCCTAAGAGAAAATAAATAGAACTGTTATAGTACTGGAGAGAAACTGATGTAGGAAAATCAATGAGAAGAAACATGGTGTAAAATATAGCAGTGTGGATTTATTTCATTTTGTCCCTAAACAGAGAGTAAATGTGTGAAGGTAATTGCACTTCCAGCAATTAAAAAATTTACATAAAAATAATTTTCACTTCATGAGAAATGCTTCAGAATAGATTTACCATTTGATAACCTAACTTGTTTCTGGGCTTCTTATCATCCGTTTAATGTTAAAGACAAAGTTGAAAACATTTTTCTTATTTTTCTTCTTGCAATACCTGGAACAAAGAAAAATTTATGACTGTACTTTAATTTTATTGCTACCGAGCCTTTCCTAAGATGAACTGGCAGATGCCATTAGTAAGTTAATTGATTTAATAATGTTCCGATTAATAAGCTAGCATTTCTGACTTGAATTTCTTTCTTAATTGATTGGTACTCTATAATAGAATTCTATAAAATGTATAGAAAGAGCAATAAGGAATTCAACTTTGGATTTTTCATTAATTCATTAGCATTTAGCAGTCCAAGAAAATATTGCACTTTCAAATTGCTAAATCCACAGCATTTATTACTCATAATTAGGGACACACATTGCTTTTACAAAGTCTCTTTAAAATGCAATCTTGTAAAAATAACTAAAGAAAGGTGTATTGATAACCTAGTGGTATGTTTATTTTTCATATGTCAGCAAGTAGCACCTTCCAGGGATTTACAAGATGGAAGGATTAGGATAATTTAAGGGAAAGGAGCACTTAAGGTAACCTGCAGGGAAGCGTTAGTTCAGGGAAGAGAGGAAGAAAAGGGACCTCCACAGAGAAGTTGCAAGAACAACAGTGGTCCCAGAGGAATAAGAGGGCCTCTGCCTTCTTACTTGTTTGCCAGGAAAACAAACAAACAAACAAACCCAAAACAGGGCTTGTGCAACAATGCCCTCATTTCCACAAGAAATTTCATTTGTGATCAGATCATATCACCCTCTGTCTTTAAAATTTCCAATATAACATAATAAAAAATAATGTTTCCCTGGAAAAAAATTCAAAAATTGTTCATTCCAATTAGAAAAATCTTTCATGTTCTAGGACTCCTCTATTCAACAAAAATTTATCCAATATGTTCCATGTATTAGCCCCTATTTTTGGCATCACAGATAAGGTAATATGTCAGGGGCGGCGTGATCCGCACCCCCACCATGCTGCAAGCTGCCAAAAACTATGGTGGAGGTACCCATGAATGTACCCTGTGGGCCAGGGCAATATGTCCTTTGTGTCCCTGAAACGTGCACCTGGGCAAGTGCTCATCCAAGGTGTGAGAGCCATGCCAATCCTTATGAAGCTTAATGATTGTAGGATTGTGGGTGCACAACATACTTACTTTAAAACTTAGTAAAACCTTTACTAACATAAATAGCTTAGATATTGCAACTTCCTGTTTGTGTGACCATTCATTCACTTCCCTATGCTGGGGGGAAGTAAAATGTTCTAATAAGATAAGGATTTGCAGAAACCATCTGTTGCTCAGGACATGCCTGCCTGTGATCGATCAGTCTATAGATTAGGATATAATTGGCACATCCTGTTTTATTGTATGGACCTTCCAGGAAATAGGCACATCCTGTTTTGTTGTGTGAGACCCTCAAGGGCACAAGGAATGTCCTGTTTTTGCATGGACCCTCTAAAAACACTATTGTCACTACTGTCACTCAAGATTGATGATCCATCACTTAAAGAAACTCTTTGATCATATGGTTTTCATCTGAAAAAATATGTAACTCTCTGCTATAAATAAAGAGCCCTGAGAACAGTGTTTTCAGGAGATCCCTATACCGTCTTTGAGTTTGATTTCCTCATTCGCCAACGCCTTCCTCCACTCTCGGATCCCGACTGTTGCTGGGGCTGGTCCCCGGCAGTAATATACAAAACATGTGAAACTGTCTTTATAGAGCTATATTCTAGTAGGTTTGATGTCTTTTGACCGTCCTTACCCTCTCACACATGCAGGACTAGGGAAAGGTAAATGAGGTACTCATCAAAGGTACAAAATTTAAAAAAGCTCCAAACACCTCAGTAACAATACAGTATTAATAAGCAATTATTACAATATTGTAAGTAATCAATATTAGTGTGAATAATCTATAGTGACCAAAATAAAAAATTAAAGACTGAAGTGTCTTGCAGAAACAAAGCATAAGAATGGAAAAAATGAGTAACAGTAAAATAAATTCTATCTGTAACATGAGCATAAAGGGAGGGAAGAAATACAGGGCAGCCAGCTTGGGAGACTGCCTACCAACATCTATACCCTGACAAAAATATTTCACATTCCTTGCCCCCAAACATTTCATCCCTTCCACATGCAAAAACTCATCTCTTCTACTCAAAAGGTTATATCAAATTGCACCAAAGTCTGAACATAATTTCATCCTCTAAAAAGAGACATTGTCTCCCTCATTCATGTTTAACATACAACAGCAAAAATAGTCCATTGGAGAAGGGAGTGATGGAAGCAATTTGTGCTAGTTACTATTTTCCTCAGTAAAGATAAGAAATAGAGGATTCAAAAATGTTTACATTAAATGACACTAGAATACTAAATAAAATAGAAAACAAAAATGTTCAAATGGAGCAGTAATCTATCAAAATTCAACTCCTAAACATTTTGATTAGAGTCATGTTGATTATTGAAAAGATGTCCACAGATGCTGGGAAAATATTCTCATTGTTTGTTTTGTTTAATAAATGACCTGATCCATAGGTAAAGGACACTTGTTAACTCATCACAGTTCTGTAAATCAGAATACCAAAATGCACACCACTACGGAGGTACTTGAATCTTTATGGCCAATTAGTGATATCATCGCCTGGGTGGGATGGAGGCTCCCAAAAGCCATTAATTTTTGTCTTTTACTTTTTTACCTGGGGTTTTTTATTTTCTCCTAACCCCTGCCAATTCTTCAGGATACTCTTAAGTGCCTATTCTCAGCTCACAGATTCAAGGACAGCATAGAGATTATCATGATTATCATACTCATTTTCCATGAATTTCTTCTTTCTATCAGGACCAAACTTAAAATTACCTGCACTATAAAATACCTACCATTTTGATGAAGCAAAATCCTCACAGGGCGCCCAGGTGGCTCAGCAGTTAAGCATCTGCCTTCCACTCAGGTCATGATCCTGGAGTCCTGGGATTGAGTCCCCCATTGGGCTCCCTGCTCAGCAGGAAGCTTGCATTTCCCCTCCTCCAATCCCTCTGCTTGTGTTCCCTCACTTGCTGTCTCTCTGTGTTAAATAAGTAAATAGAATTAAAAAAAAGAAAAAAGAAAAAAATCCTCAGAAAATAAAGCAGTGATTTAACAATCTATTATAAAAAAGCAGTATTTTAAAATAAGATTTTATTTATTTATTTGACAGAGAGAAACACAGCTAGAGAGGGAACACAAGGGGAGGGAGGGTAAGAGAGGGAGAAGCAGGCTTCCCACTGAGCAGGCGCTCAATACTGGGACTCCGGGATCATGACCTGAGCTAAGGCAGTCATTTAACCAACTGAGCCACCCAGGCACCCCCCCAAAACAATATTTTAACAGTCTAATCTTTTTGTAGGACTTTAAGGGTATCATTCCAATATCTTCTGAATTTGTTGTTTCAGCTGAGAGAAGTCAGGCAAAATTCATGCTGGTGTCTTCCTGTATATGAAATATGTATTTTCTTCTGGATGCTTTTAAGATTTTCTTTCTTAACTTTTTTGGTAGTTTGACTATTATGTGCTTTGGTGTTTTCTTTGTATTTTCCTTTGTGTTTCACTGACTCTTAGGTTTTGGAATTGAAGCCTTTCTTAATTTTAGGAAATTTTTTGGTTATTATCCCTCCATAAAATTTCTCTGCTCTATTCTCCCTTCCTTCTTGAAATCCAATTTCAAGGAAGATAAGCCAGAGAATTTTCATGTTAGCCATTTGATACCATACCACAGATCTCAGATGTGTTACTTCAAGTTTTTATGTATTTGTTTCTCTTTGTGTTTCCATTTGAAGAACTCCTTTTGTCCTGTTTCATCTGTGCTCATTTTTTTTTAATTTTGTATCAAGTCATTATATATGTGGTTTACTCTTTCCATTACATTGTTGAACATATCTATTACAAAAAAATAATGTCTTTGTCCAGTTTCAATATATAGCCTCCTGTGGGCTTTTATTTTCTTTTGGTTATGGGTCACATATATCTGCTCTTTCAAATTTCTTTTTTTTTAATTTTATTTTTATTTTATTTATTTATTTATTTATTTTTATTGTTACTTAAATTTTTTTCCCAGTGTTCCAAGATTCATTCCCCATTGCCCACACCCAGTGCTCCATGCAATAGGTGCCCTCAGTACCCACCACCAGGCTCTCCTATCCCCCCACCCCCCTCCCTCCAAGTACAGAGACTTTGCTCTTTCAAATTTCTGATAACTTTTGGTTATGTGACAATCACTGTGTGCAAAAATAGACTCAAGTAAATAGTACCTCAAGAAAAGCACAAGCCATTAGTGTTTGTTGTGAGTACAGATTGAGTTACTGTAGTCTGTGGTTGAGTTTTGTGTGTGCGTGGTTACAAATTTAGTTAGTTCACTATTATCTTCAAATATTTTGAGGACACAGTCTAGACACTCGGAGCACTAGAGTGATTCTAGCAATCTGTTTGTATTTTACAAAACTGCCTCCAGTTTTCCCAAATGTGAGTAAGCTCTCTTTGCTTTATAGCCTGGTTGCCAGCCTTTTTTCTCTGGGGATGTTTTTTGTTAGGTCATTGGTTTGATTTTTCTCTGCCCTGTCACTAGCTTCCCAGGCATTGGGAAATCTCCCTCTGTCTTTTCCCTCTGTCTGCAGCCTTGGAGTGCTGCTCTAGTGTACGGGTACTCGGGGAAGGTCTGGAGTGGCTAAGGAGTCCCTTATTAGCTTCCTTAACCCAGGCACAGCATTCATGGGACACTGTTCTGCACTCAGAGAAAATCAGTAACAAAGGCATCATCAGTGACTGCCCCAAAGGCTGCCTGCTTCTCATTAATTTAGTTTCTTAGTACAGTAAAGAAATAAAAAAAGGGAAACAAACTAACAAAAAGCACTGTCACCACCTCCCCCCAAAACAAAACCAAAAACAACTTGAAGATTTTCTGGTGGGAGTAATGGTCTCTTAGAAATTTAATTTCTAGACCCTAATAAGTAGTAGAAGTCTTTATAATTTATTCTTATTACAAGTTATGCACATTTTAGCAGAAAAGCTTCTTGCTTAGAAATGTAAAATTGGGGCGCCTGGGTGGCTCAGTTGGTTAAGCAACTGCCTTCGGCTCAGGTCGTGATCCCGGAGACCCGGGATCGAGTCCCACATCGGGCTCCCTGCTGGGCGGGAAGCCTGCTTCTCCCTCTCTCACTCTCCCTGCTTGTGTTCCCTCTCTGGCTGTGTTTCTCTCTGTCAAATAAATAAAATCTTTAAAAAAAAAAAAAAGAAATGTAAAATTTACTCATTTTTTATAGATATGCAAAAGTATATATACCGATATATATGTGTGTATAGTTTTCTTTTTTTCAATTTCCCATGGACAGGAATTTATTAGCAGGGACAGGGTTAGCACGGATACAGATAGCAGATTGGGAAAAGAGGAACAGGGTGCATGAGCAGCCCTGGCAACCTGAAGCCAGCAAGGTAGGAAGGAGGCCAGGGTGCCACAACTAGTAGAGCACCGGGTGAGCAGCAAGCAAGTAGGCTGCTCCTCAGCCGGCCAGCATCAGCACCTTAGGTCATGGTGGAGGCTTTGGGAGGATGTCTAGGCTGTGTAGGATGTGTAGGTGCTCAGCTCCAGTTGTAGCTGTGGGGAGCAGGAAGACGAGGAAGCCTTATCCCAGAGGTCTTCGCCCATGAGAGACAAGTTTGGGAAGGATGGAAGGAGGACATGCCATTCAGAGTTTGGGGAAGGGCACTTGGAAAAGGCAGGCAAAAAGCAGGTGTGGTGGCATCAGTGGCTGCACCAAGGAGGCAAGCCATTGAGGGAAGGTTGGGATGGCAAGGGGTCACCACTTCAAAGGAGGGGGACGCAGGGCCTTTGGGCAACCCCTTAGAGCCCTGCCTTGGGTGGGTGTCCTATTTCCAGTGGGACAGTTCCTTGGCCAGGACCTCCTCATAGCACATAGCACTGGCAGCTCCTGATGTCCATTTGTGTACACAACTTGTCCCCCTGGCCCAAGAAGTCCACCACCAGAGGGCATCAAATTTGGCCCAGGGCCCATAGAATAAATTACACATTCAAGGTCCTTTGGGTCCTAGTTCAGTGGTGTGCAAGCACTATAGTTATAAGCGCTATACTATATGTACAGTAGAGCTGTTTTTGTTACTAAAAAAATCTTTAGACTTTTGGATCTTGTATTTGTTTTGTAACAAACATGGCAAGTAGATAGCATTCTCTCTGGCATACTCAAACACATCTTTTCCACATTGTCTTTATGATTTTAGCTCAATTCCCCTTATTTAAAGTGCTCTTCTCCCTAGTGAAATATTTCTCTTTTATTTGTTTTAATGGGCTATATGTATTTATGCTCACTTATAGAGGGTTCTACTACATTGTATCATATAGATTTATTTGTTTATAAGTTCCTTTAGGACTCCAATAGAAGACATGATACATAATAAATGCTCAAACATGTTTATTAAGTTAATTAATCTAGAGTATTAAAACATATTTTCTTAAAGTCTTTTTAGTGTCTTGCATATTAACAAAGATATTTTTGTATAATAATGCATTTTTTATTTAAATGGCTTATGAAAATTTCAAGTAGTGTATAAGGTTATATATTGTGCAATTAATATTTTTGTACTTTTTTTTAACATTTAAAAAAATTAACAAGTGTTGGTAATTTGACCTTGGCTAGTGGTCATTATACTGTAGAGGTTGGTAATAAATAAATTAAAAGCTCTATTTGAAATCAACACAATTTATTGAAACCCAGAGACTAAAAATAATTTTAATAAGCAAAAATAACAGAATATAGCTTCCTTAGAAACAGATGCAAGGATTACTTGCTGCAAGTAATTTTAAGCCTTCTTTGCTGAATTGATTTGGTTGATGTCCCAGTAAATCTGCCAACAAAGCAGTCACTTCTCTTGATATTTACTTGTATTTCCTAGGAATTTGGTTATGTTCAGAAAGTTTGGAACCAATTCTTCATGTAGCAATGTCAGTCTTTTGGCAACCTGAACTATGACAGGACTTCATAGAATTATGATTTATGACATTTGATAAATTTTTTAATGACTGGATACTTCTTAAATATCCTTCTGTGACTTGACAGTATCAGTGTCTCCAATCATTCCCAGACAGCTAATTCCTTTTTGTTTTTAAGTGTAAGAAAATAAGTATGTTTTTTCTTTCTTTTCATTTTGTATTATTTAACTATCTATTCTTGAACATAGAACTATCATGAAAGCAATACTGGTATAAAAACATTATGAAACATTAAATTGTTTTAATTTTCTATACCAACAATAGGTTTATTAAATAAATATTCTATGCATATACTAAGAACACACACACACACACACACACACACACACACACACACACCAACAACAACAATATGAATTTATTTTCTCACAGTTCTGTAGGATGAAAGTCTAAGGTAGAGGTACCATCAGGATTGGTTCCTGGTAAGACCTCTTCCTGGCTTACAGATGGCTGCCTTCTCTCTCTGTCCTCAGGTGGCCTTTCTTCTGTGCATGTGTGGGAAAACAGACCTCAGGTATCTCTTTCTTTTCCATCAGATTAGATTCTAATCTATCTGATTCTAGTTCTGTTGGATTAGGGCCCCACCTATTTTTAGGACTACTTGTAAATAGTCCTAAAAGTAATATTCTAATTCAGATAAATTTATATGAATTAGGATTCAGATTGAGGGACAATAAATACCCTGCCATCAAAAGACAGAAGTAGTCACAGGCAAGTCAAGGAGGAAGTCCTAGAACTAACAGTTCTCCCCTGAGCAAAGTCTTTTTGCTTCCCTGGCAAATTATTCTTATTTTCCTGGGATCCTTTTCTCAAAATATTTAAATAAGGAAATTAACATCTATTTTTTTTTCAGATTGGTCCTTAACCACAGAGAAAACTTTAGTTTCTCATTTAAAAACCCATGTTTGGGTGGGCTAAAGCCTCTGCCTTCAGCTCAGGTCATGATATCAGGGTCCTGGGATCAAGGCCTGCATCTGGCTCTCTGCTCCATGGGGAGCCTGCTTCCTCCTCTCTCTCTGCCTGCTTGCGATCTCTCTCTCTCTGTCAAATAAATAAATAAAATCTTTAAAAAAAATTAAAAAATAAAAAATATAAAAACCCATCTTATTTTAATGAGTATTTATCAAGTACTTATTGAGTTGGGTCTTATGTTACACAATGAAATTATTGCTAGGATATAATGTACATAATCCCTGTCTTCGTGGAGCATACATTCTCAGATAGGTAACAAATGTTACAAACAATATTTGCTCAGTTTAAAAAGTTCCATTATACTATACAATAGATAGTTAAATAATACAAAATGAAAATTTAAGACAATTTAAGAATGATATTATATATTATTGCCATAAACTTACAGTTTAAAATAACACAAATTTATTATCTTTTATTTGTGGAGGTCAAAAGTCCAAAATTGGTCTCAATGCACTAAAATCAAGATTTCCATGGATGCATTCCTTCTGGGGGAAGAATTTGTTTCTTTGCCTTTTCCTGCTTCTAGAGATCACCAGGTTCCCTGGCTTGTGGCCTTCTCCCCCCTACATTCGAAGGTGGAAACTGTAGTTGTCACACTGCTCTCATGCTGCCATCCCTGTGATTGTGTCTCTTCTCACTCCCTCCTCTATTTTATGGTCTCCTGTGATTCCATTGAGCCCATCTGGATAATTCAGGATCATCATTCCATGTCAAGGCCAGCTGATTATAAGTCTTATTTCCTTCTGCAATGTTCTCATTTGCCATGTAATCTAATATATTCACACATTCCAGGGTTAAGCTTTGGAATGGGAGGCCATTAGTCTTCCAACGATTAGTAATGACTTGGATGAGTAGGACTTAGCCCAGGAAAGGCAGGTAAGGAAGGAGAGCACTCCAAACAACATGAGAGAAAGCTCTTACTGGGACTGAGTGACAATGATTTGTAGCATCTAACCCTCAAGTAGGGAGTAAGAACAGGAATGAAAAAGGATCAGGCTTAAGATATAGATGGCCTAGAATCTACTGATCTTGTTATACAAGAATCAGTCTTTTGGCCAAAAAAATATGGCCAATCACATTATCTAGGGGCCCCTACTTCCTGAAGTTCCTAGTGAAACTAGCATTTCCCTCAGCATTAATTCACAATTAGTAATGTGTTTGTTTGAAAGCAAGACAGAGAACCAATATCAAAATGACTTAGTCTGATGGGATCATCTGTTCTTAACATAAAGTCAGATAAACTTCATTTTTTATTTCAGTAACGAGCAATTTTTTCTTGTGTTCTTTGGCTGGTAGCATCAGAAAGAATGGATAAGTTGACATAATTTGAAGCTTTACCAGTGTATCTTACAATAATACAGCACTGGTACTTTCTCTTTCTTTGTTTTGCTAATTTGTTAACAGTTTGCTAGATTTCTGAATATTTACATGGTTGTTTACCAAATTGAACTATGACTTGTATTTCATAGTTGATATAGTGTTTCATGGACTGTCATGTTTTGTACAACAAATTTATCTTTTTCTTCTTCTGTAACATCACAAGGCTACATTGCTTATGAAAATACTATTTCCTCTCTATATTTCCTATATTTATGTACTCTCTCCCCCCCCATATCAAGCTTCTACTATCATAATGCCTGTCTTAAAGGTGATTCTTGCAGACTAAATATTTGTGTCTCCCCAAAATTCATATGCTGAAATCCTAACCCCCATATAAATCAATACAGCCACATGGAAAACAGTATGGAAGCTCCTCAAAAAGTTAAAAATAGAACTATCATATGATCTAGAAATTCCACTTCTGAGTGGTTTATCTAAAGAAAATGAAACACTAAATTGAAAAGATATATGTCCCCCCATGTTCATCGCAGCATTATTTATAATAGCCAAGACATGGAAAAAACTTAAATGTCCATCAAAAGATTAATGGATAAAGAAAATGTAGTAAACATATACAATGGAATGTTATTCAGCCATAAAGAAAGAATGAAGTCTTTCCATTTGTGACATCATGGATGGATCTCGAGGGCTTTATTCTTAGTGAAATAAATCATATGGGAAAAGATAAATATTGTATGATCTCACTTGCATGTGGAATCTAAAAACAAAACAAAATGAACAAACAAATAAACTTGAGTTTAGACACAGAGAACAGGTTGTGGTTGCCTGAGGTGGGAGGTTGAAATGAAAAAGGGGCAAGAAGGTACAAATTCCAAGTCATAAAATCAGTAAGTCATGGGATGCACTGTATAGCACGGTGACAATAGTTAATAATATTGTATTGCATATTTTAAAGTATCAAGCAGAGTGGGTCTGGAACATTTTCATTTCACAAGAAAGATTTTGTACCTAGGTATGGTGATGGAGGCTAACCAGACTTATTCTAATGATAATCTTTCAATATTTACTAATCCCAAATCATTATGTTGTACACCTGAAATTAATACAATGTTATATCAGGTATAAGTTAATTTAAAAAAGTGGGTTCTAATATAAGAAAAAAAACTATGCATTACCTCATTTTCAGTATATAGCTATAATGAATCAATAAGCATATTTTATTACCAAGATTTGGAGAAGCTTAAAGTTCTTTATGAACAAATATTTTCTTATGAACAAATATTTTCTTACATGGCATAAGAATTATTAACCTTGCTTAAAATTCACATGACAACTCTCAAACACTTAAAGAAAACTAAGAATTTGTAATTACACCTTAAGTAAACTATGAGTGAATAGGAAATATTTTCCCTTGAAAATGAAGGAGAGATGGAAAATAAGTCATTCTGAAAGCCTGAATTTCTGCAAAATTTCACAACATCTCTAATTTAGTCTTTAACTTAGGATGTTGAATACATACTGGCAGTTAAACAAATTTAGAGTTTAGAAGTTATTAATCCTGGCCAAATATAAATATTTCTTTTGCGTTATAACAGACTCCTGTTTGAATCTCTTTCTGAGCCCAGTAAAAATTTCCTATTAATTATATGAAACACAATTTCTACTAATAAAAATGAATTATAAACCTTGAAAAGAATGTCCCCTGTTCAATTTATTTGACTTTTTCATTTTTAATCAGAGCTTCTACTCAAATGGTTCATTTTTTCATAGTTGCAGAATAAAGGAATTGTTAGAAATTGACCTTGGTAATTAGATTCTAAAGAAGAAAAATTTTGGTGGTGACAGGATGACAGAATTGAATGATTAACAAAGGAAAAGCAAAGTTCCTATGAACTTACCCTACTTGAAATTTTCCCATTTATAAGTTGTCACTTTACCAATAAATAAGAATAATCATTGAGGAAAACAGAATGCTTTATAATTTTTCTTCCTGTTAATATGAGCATAGATAACCATCTATCCTATAAGTAGGGAGTATTTATAAAATCAAAACTGGGTCAAACAAGAGAAAGAAGATGGGGATGCTAATCTGAAGAAAGACATAGGCAAAGTATTACCAAAATGCAAGTAAAATTGGAGAAGAATCACATATGCATATAAATTTAACTGAATACTACTTATCAAATATCTTTAAGGTGTTGTACATAATTTGAGTAATTAACAGATTATATACTTCATAACTCGGTTTGTTATGTACAACACCTTAAAGATAAAGGATACTCCCTGATAGCCTTGAAAATTAGCCATTTTAAATCACTAACCTTGACATTTTAACCAACTATGTTACTAGAGTAGTGTCCTACAAGGAGATCTGAAATCTCATCCATGGAAATATTAAGGGGAATAAGGGTGAGCAGGACTGTGACAACAGATTTTTCAGAACCAGAGACACTGTGGAGGCCTATCGTGCAAAACTTAGTGACTGTTTCCTATTCTAGCTACTTCCCAAAGTACACATCTCTGGAAAGTTCAGAGCCACATTGAGAATTCCAATAATCATAGCCAGTCATTATATATAAATGTGACCAGTTCCAAAATTCTTTCCTTCCATCTCTGGATCAGCCAGTTATCTTTTCCTTCCCAAAGCAGCCATTTCAGGCTCTATGTTTCCCAATATCACCCCAGAAAAATTGTTTTCACTCTAGACTGAAGAGGTCCAAGATGGACCAAGACTGTCATGCAGTTGGGTGGGTGAATAGATGTACTTTAGGGCAATCCATAGAACAATGCATATAATAAGAAACAAAACAAAACAAAATTGTTAAATATAAGGTTAGTCACAGAGTTCTAGAAAAGAATTCTCTGTACAAGAATCCTTCTTAATGGATTTGTTTGGTTTTGGAAATAAGTCCCCCTGAATATGGCTTGGAAGCTTAATGGCAGATCAAAAAGAAAACTTACTGCTCTGAAAAAATGAAAATGGAACTAGGGGACTGCAGTCA
This sequence comes from Spilogale gracilis, assembly GCA_004023965.1. Lineage (NCBI taxonomy): Eukaryota > Metazoa > Chordata > Mammalia > Carnivora > Mephitidae > Spilogale > Spilogale gracilis. The sequence goes on along the minus strand of PITA01002118.1, from coordinate 61,463 downwards.
GGGTTTCTAGAGATATAAATGCAGGCTCTCTAATAGACACAGAGGATGTTATAGGAACATGGCAAGTGTCTAGAGCTTGCACAGAAGTAAAGAAAAGTGACAATTTCTCTTATAAAAAGAATACACAAGACAGTTTTGAAAGCAAGATTTATAACACTAACTTTTTCCCAATCCAAGTTCCCAATACACATGGTCTAAAATTGGAGAAATATGAGATTGAGTAGTATATGGAAATTTGATGCAACCTTTTCCATCCTTCTCAATGTTAGCTTTTGCTCATGTTTCATCTTTCAGTAGAATGGACAAAATCTAAAAAACTGATAATGCAAATCACTAGTGAAGAGGTAGAGCAATAGGGACTCTCATTCGCTGCTGGTGGGAATGCACACTGGTACTGTCACTTTGGAGGGCAGTCTGGCAGTTTTTAGAGAGCTAAGCAGAACCCTACTGTACAATCTAGCAATTGCATTCCTGTGTATTTACCCAACTTATTTGAAATTATGTCCACACAAAACTGGCATGCAAATGATCCTAACATCTTTATTCATAAACACTCTAAATTGGAAGCAATCGAGATATCATTCAGTAGATGAATGTATAAACAAACTGTGATACATCCACACTATGGAATATTATCCAGTGTTTTGGATTCTGTCTTAGTTCAGGTGATCACGTTTAACTTCATATTAGGGTTGGGTGGAAAAAGCTGCTGATATACATAACTTTGGATATGAATGGAATCTTTAAGACTAAAAGCAAAATCAACTACTATAACACTGTATAGTAGTTGATAAACTTGTTTAATATGGAGTACAGATTTACAATACTGAAATCACTATACATGTGTCCTGGAATTTGACAATTAGGTAATTGGATGCCAGATGGTAGGAGCCAGATTTCTCACTGTTGAAGAGAAAGTTACAGAGCTGCAAGGAAAGGAAGCTAGAACAATCCATGGCATAAAGGACTTAGCTGTAGACAATAGTATGAACTCGTTTTTCTCTTTGTATAAATACAAATGATTACATAGGGAAATAATTACAGATATGTGTACATACATGAGTTAACTTATGCATATATATTTCCTTGCTCAGTCGGCTGAGAGCATCTCTGGAAGCAACAACACCCCAGTAGCACACTGAGTGCCCTGATCTTGGTTTCTAATTTCATCCTAGGAATCCTTAGAGAAATGGCTGATTTAAATACTGGGCAAGGAATGTACAAGATAAGTCTAGGGCATCTTATTATAGAGAGCCTGAGATTAAAGTAGTGCAAAAAATTAAAATTGAAAACACGAATGAGGATGGAGGTATGTCAGGACATAAGCACCAAATGAAAGAGTTTTCAGTTGACAAATACAGAACAAATTTCAGCACTAACCAAAAAGGAGCCTTGGATTACCACTCAAAGTATGAAATAAATATCCACCTGAATCCATATTGACATGAATAAATGACTGAATGAATAGTCAAATGGAGAAGAACAAACAGGTGTCCTGGGCAGAAAAATTCAAAATAATTTATGTGAAAATTCACCCTCAAGGAGGTGGACTATAACTCTTCACTCCTTAAGGTTGGACTGCACATAATGACTACCTTTTAAGGACAACAGCATGGAAGAGAGGAGGGGAAATAGTAACTTAGAGTGAAGAAATCTGACAAATTATATTTTAGCAGAGGTGATCAAATTTAATATTCATAGTGATAAGTTACATTGATGGTGTGTACCTTTGATACAAAGTAATGAGGATGACTTTTGACCTTTGTTGTTTCCCTCCTACAAACAAAACAGTAGGACTAATTGAGAGAAAAACATCAGAAAAATACCAATTGAAAGCATTCTACAAAATACATAAATAATACTCCTTTTTATTTTCTGAATAATACTCCTAAAAACTGTTACAATCATAAAAATAAGGCAAGTCTGAAAAAATGTCACAGTCTAAAGTAGTCTAAGAAGACATGACAGAATATTATACGATATCCCACATGGGGTTTTGAACTAGAAAGAGAATATTAGGTATAAACTAGGGAAATATGAGTAACATATGGACTTTTGTTAATAATAGCATATCAGTATTCATTGATTAATTGTGATCAACTGGGTATGGAAAATATGGGATTTTGTGGTATCTCTGCAACTTTTCTGGAAATCTAAAACTATTCTAAAATCAAATTTTATACCATATTAACAGTTTAGACTTGAAATCTGAAAATTGCATTTCTTATAGTACATTTCTGGATATAGGGATTTGTAAATAAATGTATAGACTTTCAGTAGAAGCTGAATTAAAATACTTTTTGCTGACAGTTGACTATAATAAACCATGTAATTAAAAGATGAATGTGGGGCAAGGTATACATTTCTGAATATAGTTAAAAGATAGGATGAAATCATCTTGCTAACCGTACGTGCTCTTCAGGCCTGGATCCTAGCAGCACTGAAGAAGACAGCTTGTTATCTAGCACCTTCTAATAAACTTGGTAGGGAATATATACCATAAAACATTAGTGTTATAAATATTTTCTTAAGTATTTTAGAAGTCATCAGGGTAAAAGTAGTATTTTATTGCACTGCTTGGAAGAAATAGCATTTATTTAGTTTTCATTGTCATTATCATTACTATCAAGTCTTTTTTGATACCAATTACAATTTATTTTGTTAGAGTATTAATTGTTATTAGTCTCCTAAAGAGAAAGAAAGATCTGTCTTTAGGGAGAAGCATTTGAGATAGAAGTATATGTGACACAGGGATGTAATATCTCAGGTGGGAAATATGTTGATTTAAAAAACCTCATATAAATTGCGCCATAAATGTCAAACATTTCAGATGTCATTCTAATTAATTCTTGTATGTATTATTACATTTTCAAACTTAGTTTCCAATGTACTTAACCAAGGGCATTATACAATCTCTATAATTGCTACTAGATTTATTATTACTGGTTAGAACTCTATGTTCTTGATTAGTTACTATTCTTATGAAAATGTTTAAGATAATTTATTATTCAGTTTAGCAAAGAGAATGGTATTGTCCCCTTTCCAAACACTCATATGTACCTAATAGGCTAGAAGATGACATGATTTTGTAACGAGTACCTTTTGTAAAACTTCTTGCTACATGTCATAGTGAGAGGAATGTTCATAGTATAGTATAATGTGGTGGGAAGCAAGGCAGCTTTATAAGGAAAAGAAATCTGTATTTTTAAAATAGCATCACTGGGAGAAAAAAATTCCATTTACTGAAATGAATATATTTGTTGCTTCCACATCAACAATATATATGTATACACACACACACATACATATATATACCCATTGATATATGTGTATATATAATTATATATAGAAATAATTTTAAGGATCTAAAATGATATGACTTTCTTAGACATTGTGATTATTTCTGTGATTACAACATGGCAGCTCAATATATAAAAACACATCTGTTTTTTTCTAATTATACCTGTTCCTGAACATTTCCATTATGCTAATTTCAGTTGCTGAGTGGAAATAATTGAATTTGCCTTTCCTTTCATTTCATATTTGTTTAAGCAAACACCTGGGGATTTCTGCCCAGAGGGGGAAATATAATGAGATGATTCAAAGATACAGCTTACAACAAAATTTTGTTTTTTATTTAATTTTTTTGCTATTATTTATAGGAAGTTCAAATTTCCCATTTTCTTCCTTCAGAATTAAAATGTTTTTTTTTTTTTTTCAGCCAGATACTACTATCGGTAGAAAAAATAAAAATAAAAATTGAACACAGCAACTTAGAAGATTTATCCAGAAAATGACTTTGATTAAATTTTATAGTAAGTAGAAGTTGAAAAACATATTTATAATACACACCAGTTTTTCCTATTTGTTCTTGACATTCAAGTAAACTCATTATTTCTATTTAGACAACTGGCTTCAGTGAATAATATCATTATCAATCAGCTATAGAGCTTGCTGTCTTCATTCTAGGTACTATATATGATGTGAGTTTTGCTGTTGCTGAATATATAATCTAGTTAAGAAGACATGTCCTTAACATATAATTGATATTTTACTTTCTCTAAATTTTTATTTAAATTCAAGTTAGTTAACATACAGTGTAATATTCTTTTCAGGTGTAGATTTTAGTGATTCATCACTTACATACAACACCAAGTGCCCTCCTTAATGCCCATCACCTATTTGATTGAACATACAAGACAATTAATACTATTAATACTAATAATAATACATCACATAATTTATATTATTAATTTTCATGATAGAGTTAAAAAAGATTAGAAGAGTATTACAAAGCTTTAAGAAAGGGGTGAATTCATGTATGTATATGTTAATACAAATTAATTAATTAACTAATTTTTAAAAAGAATAATGTTAAGATGGATTCTAAGTGGTAAAGAACATATTTCAATAAAAGTGATGGGAGACAGAGTATGGTTAGATATGACTAAAAAGCTAGACCTAACTTCTCCAAATCAGTGAATACTGACAAGGACTTTAAAAATCTTTCACAGATATGTGCTAGGAGGCCAAATTATTCTGTTATATGGGTATAATTATGAAAAAACAAACAATGCCCTGTTAAGTATTTTAACTTTACATGAAGTAGGAAACAGGAAGAACTGCTTATCTAATATATGAGGGGTTATCAATCTTCTTGAACCATTTCATTTATTCCCTCTTATTCTCTCTTTAAAAGTGTCTACTCCCTTTTACTTCATGATTAATTGTCAGGGTGACTGAGTAGCTCTTTCCAGAGCAGTATAAATGCCATTCACTTTTTTTAGGTATGGGCTTCTCTTGAAACATGTTTGACATCTCTTAGAAGCTAAAAGTCTCAGGCTCCAATATTCTCATAGTCAAAAAATAATAAACTATCTTCCAAAAGAGCAACACGGTCAAACATGTTGAGAATAGATTTCTAAAATTAAGTTATACATGGCAATTAGTATTTTGTTGTGTAAGTTAGCATATCAGTGAAAAGTTGCTAGAATATGCCAGAATTAGTCTATTTTAATCCTCATAAAAATAATCCTTTGATGAACAAAGCAAGAACTTCATTCATTTAAGTATGTTGTAATATACACTTCACCTTCAATTGTCCAAGTAATTTACCTAAAAAATTATACAATATTTGTTACTTAAAATACAACTTTCGATGTTGTGATGTGGGACCAGATCTTCCTTCAGGAATGAAGGACTTATTCCCTCAGTTATTGGGAATGCTGCCACAGATGTTTATCCAGCTGTCTCCCCACTTTGCAGACTGCATCAGCTAAAGAGCTGCCACATATCCTTCCAGGGCAACCAGAATCCAGTGATTGGTCAGTGTAGGGGTGAAGGCTTCTGCTTGCTCCATCTTGAAGTAACTTTGAAGGGCAATATCAGCTCTAAAGTTCCCCAATGGAGTCAGCAGAGGCCTTTCCTGGAATTGCATTTATCTCAACCTCTCTCCCTAATTCCGCTGTTTTTTTTTTTAATCCTCTCCTCCTAAAGGTGTTCATGCCAAATGTATGTCCTAAAGATATTTTCTCTCAGAGTCATCCTCTTATGGAATCCAATCTCCAAATATTTTAAAATATGTTCTTATATATACCCTAAATTTTTAACCAAATATTGGACCCTTATTTCTAGCTTTCTATAGAGTCCTTACATGAAAGTATTGTATTAGCATATTAGCATCAAATTATTCATGACCAAAACATGCTCATCTCTTTAAGATATATATAATGTTTATTATTACGTCTTCTTGTCCATTCCTTATGTTAATCTTCCTCTGAAACACGCATGTAAATGAATTTACTACTAACTGAATGAGCCATCTGAAAATGTTGCTTATATGATATTGGGCGTAAAGTGATTTAATAGTCAACTTCTAACAACTATATAGCATATATTAGATAGATGATGCCTTGAATTTTGGCCTGAACAACTGGATTCTGGCATTTACTAAGATGAGTGACCCTTGAAAAGGAATAGGTTGAGTGAAAATAAAAAACAAAAATTGTATTTTGGACAAGTGCATATATCAAGGACTCAAATAGACCTAGTAGTTTGGAGCCCAGAGAAAGTTTTAGGCTCACAAATAGATATTTTGGAGTTAGGCATAGATGGAAAGTATTTATAGCCATGATACTGGATAAGATTACGCAGAAACAAAGGGCCAAAATCGATGAGACACTTCAACATTCTGAAAGCTGACAAAGGAAAATTGTCAGTGAGGTGGGAAGGAGAAGTGAGATAGATATATAAAAGACTGAAAAAGATATTTCAAGAAGGGAGGCATAGTCAACAGTGACAAATACTATTGAATGAACAAAACAGGTGAGTATTTGAACCCTGCTAAAATTTAGAATCACCTCAGCAAGACTCAGAGTATTAGGAACAGACCTAGATTTAGAATTCCAGGACCTATACAGCCAACAAACTTCTGTTTATGCAGTTAATCTCTTCTATTACCATCATTCTAATTAAAGATAGGTAAGAGGAGCCTAATAATGAATTACTCGGTGTGTCCTCTCTGACCTTTAATTAGGAAGTAAATTTTAGTGGTCTTGAGTCATTGCAAATAGTGGGTTTTTTAATTGATGATTTTAAGATTAAAAGAAAAGGATATGTCTATGCTTACAGTACCTTAAACATTCTTTTGTACACTTCATTATTTTGTTTATATTTACCTTCCTCATCTTCTAAGGAAGAGAGCAGTGGAACTGAGAACATAGCACTGCAGTTACACAGTCAGAATGTCAAACTTTAATTGAATGATGTGTGCCCAACTTCCCTGTGCATCAGTTTCTTCACCATTACATAAGGGAAAGAAAAAAATAAGTAAGGGAAAGAATACTATCTATTCCATGGGTTATTATAGACTATTATAGAGGATCAGTAGAATTAATATGTGAAAAGCCTTGAGGGTATTGCCTGGCATATGATATTTGCTACCATTTTATTATTGCCTGGGGAAAAAAATCATACTCATTATTTTCTAGAGTCCCTTCTAAGAACTTTTTTCTGATAGACTTGGACAGAATTAATCATTCTCACCTCTGTGTGACCACTGTATTTTTACTTACACCCACCTCTTTTCCTGATGCATTTCTTACATGGTTATCTCTCCCACGATACAATGAGCTTCCTGAGGGCAAGATTATATTTCACACAATCTGTATCCCTGCAACAAAATGATGTGCCAAGCACACCCTGCACCAATGATTATCATCCCTGGCTGCCTGGCAGGATCATTGGGGGTAGTTCTCGAAATATGTTTGCCCTGATATTAGGATTTAATAGGAAATTTAGATTTTATTATTTTTTTTTGGAAAGTTTATCATATGGTTTTCATGTTCTGTCAAGTAGAGATTCTATCTGGTAGACACATGATAAATAGGTAAATAAATGAATGAGCTAAACTTTATAAGGGAAACATTCTTATTTTTTATTCATTCTGAGTGCCTTGTAGGAAAATTGCATTTATTGATGGAAAAGAAGAGCTACATTATCTGACTTATGTAATACCTTTTTTATATTGGAATACTGTTATATATCACTTTTCAACTTTCTCTGACAAAATCTAAAAATTACATATAATGCCTTTGGATTTTTTTTAATAAGGTCTTTGCATATGATTCATTACCTTACCAAAAGAGAATTTAATTGTGCAAAGGAACTTCAAATGTATAGGAAAATGGTGCCCAAACTTTGACTATGTTCCTACTTTCAGGAGTTCTTTATTTGAATGTTGAGATTTATGTTCGTCTAATGTATTCATTGGTCAAATAAGTTAAAATAAATAATAGGTTCCTCATTTCTCTAGGTTTCCAAAAAGGAGAAGAGTATATGTAGATGATATAAAAAGAAAGCTTCATTGAGGAAGAAACATTTAAAATAATAGAGAATGAAAATAAAACCAAATCTCTCACTGAAACTGTCAAATTATGTGTCATGAACAATAGCACACATAAAGTTGGATTTGACTTACTGTTGTAGATAACAATACATTTTGGTAGGAATATTTTGATATTATTAATAGTTTTAGTATTAATAGCTCTTATTACATCCAGATTTAGATAATTTTTTTTTTTTTTTTTTTTTTATTGGCAGAGTTTCGAATTTTCCATTTTGGTTTTTCAAAAGTTTTGGAACAGTAATACTCCCCCTATCCCCCCACCATACACATAGGTGCTTTTTTTTTTTTTTTAAGATTTTATTTATTTATTTGACAGAGAGAAACACAGCCAGAGAGGGAACACAAGCAGATAGACTGAGACAGGGAGAAGCAGACTTCTCGCTGAGCAGGAAGCCCGATGTGGGGCTCGATCCCGGGTCTCCGGGATCATGACCTGAGCCGAAGGCAGTCACTTAACCAACTGAGCCACCCAGGCACCCCACACACAGGTGCTTTTTTAAAAAATGTACAAATAGACTATGAACAGATAATTAGCACAGTGTCATTTGGTCATCAGGTTAATGTGAATGAATTTGCACCTGTGTAGTGGTCTTGGAACTGAAAGATAAAGAGACCCAATGTGCCTTCCTCTAATTCTAGAATAAAGGTACATTATCACAAAACAAATGGTTGTTTAGCACCCTATAAGTTGCATAAAGAACATGGGAGAAACCTTACACTTTCTCTGAACTGTACTTTAATCTCTCTGCATTGATTGTTCCTCATTATTTTTTAACTAGAATTTCTACTTATCTTTTTTATTATTTATTTGACACAGAGAGAGAGAGAGATCACAGGTAAGCAGAGATAGAGGGGGAAGCTGACTCCCCGCTAAGCAGAGAGCCCGATGTGGGACTCAATCCCAGGACCCTGAGATCATGACCTGAGCCAAAGGCAGAAGCTTAACCTCTGAGCTACCCAGGTGTCCCTACTTATCTTTATAATAAAATATTTAAATAATAGAGATTGTCTTGTGTTTCATATTTTAATCTTTCTGGTTATTTTCAATAGCAGATATTTTACATTTCCTCACTCCAAATATGCTTTTGGAAGAAAAGAAAAGACATCTAATAAGATGCTCCTTCATTTGAAAATCACTTGCTGTGTTATATTTAAATACTAAACAAAATTAACTAGCTCATGAATACATAATTATTTTTAGGTCTTCTGGATAATTCAGGTTGATACCATGGTTTCCTCAAATATTGTTGTAAAATTTTTTATTAAAAAGTTAAAGGATCTTTGTGACAAGTTCATGATATAGATTGGCTTATTTGGTCCTTAGCTTTTTAAAAAAGGACAGTGTAAGGTAAGTCATTGAGATTAAGGTGGCACAATAATGGAATTTCATTCAAATTTTCTGCCTCTTATGATGCCTTTCATCTTTCTTGCATAAAGCTGGAAGCCAGTTTCTTGGAGCTGGTGATTATGAGCATGTAACTCTGGCTCTAAGTGAGGAATGTACCTTCCTGTTTACCTGAGTATACAGTTCTCAAAGTACTGAGTACTTTGTTTACCTTAAAGTTTATTATTGATTAGAGGCCTAGATTTTGTCTCATAGAGTTTGAAAAAAATTCTGTCCAACAGAAGATAATTTTAAATGTTTCGTTTTTAATTATTTGCAAGCATTAATCAATTTTGAATCTAACCCAGTTTTCCAATTCCCTAAAATATCTAGTTTCTCAAAATGCTGTGTTTTTTTTTAAGATTTTATTTATTTATTTGACAGAAATACAGCTAGAGAGGGATCACAAGCAGGAGGAGTGAGATAGGGAGAAACAGGCTTCCTGCTGGGCAAGAGACCCAATGTGGGGCTCGATCCCGGGACTCCAGGGAGCCGAAGGCAGACACTTATCAACTGAGCCACCCAAGTGCCCCTCAAAATACTGTTTCAACCAACTTTGTCATTTACTAGTTTTCTGTAAAACAAACTAAATATATATTTTATATATATCATTCTGTATTTAAAAAATAAAGAGTATAAGTCTATTGCTAATCTTTATACACCTCATATGAGTACTCATATGAGTATGACTGTACTTCTTTGATCATTTCACAGAGCAGTTTGGTATGATTGTGATATATAGGACATAGAAAGTCTCAATGGACAACTAAAAGTTGAACTGCTTAGTCCCAAAGCCAATCTTTACAGTAAAACTTTATGAGTGAGGTTATCCTCTGAGTATCTTTTCTAGTTGGAAAATACTATAAGACAGTTTATGCCAGTGCTTATCATATAATAGGCAGTGAACTCTGAACATTACAAGTGATTTATGAGTAATGGACTCCACTTATCTTCCTGATGGTTAAGAGTATCCGTGGTCTAGAGTAACACTAGGAATAATGGATAGATTATAGTAGCTCATAGATAAACTTAAACTCAAGTCCCACCCAATTTCAAAGCATATGTGATTACATCAGTATTTTAAGACTGCTTACGTTTGAATTTTGGTCCTCATAAGAAGTCAAGTAGTAATAAAGAATTAATTTATGTTGCTTCTATATGTTATCATTTTCACAAACTAGTGAGCTATTTTTTGGAAGAAGAATGAAGCTAATGTATTTTTTATTAAATAATTGATCGTCTTAAATTATATGGCTATATACGGATATATGCTTATTTTTTTACATGCCTGCACATAACTTAGATGCCCTTGGGAGAAAGGCAGCTAAATTAGGAACAGAAGTAAAATCTAAGATAAATTTTCAGTCATCCAGAAAAGAGTAGGATAAAATCCTGAATTATTTTAACTCTTATCATAGGAACTAATCGACTAGGTTCTGGCGCTTTTTAAAAATAGATTTTAAAACACAATGTCCTTGTTTTTCCTTTTATACCATTCCTCATGCTTAAGTTAATGCATCATTGGTGGTGTTTTAAACCATCACATCTACAACTGGTCTTTATTGCATGCTTTATTGCGTACTTGAATGGCATTTTTCAAAGCCTAGAGGTTTTTCATATTTCTCTCAGTGAAATTTATGCAATAGAATTTGTAGAGTCAGAAAAAGGGAATCAAGAAAAGAGAGTTGATGATTCTATTTAATGTAACCTTTGATTGCCCCAGGCTAACTCAGACCTAAGGGAAAAAAATCAAATACCCAACTTAAATCAATGAAGCTTCAAATTCCCTTTTTTTTAAAAAAAATTCTCCACTGAAGTTCCAATTCTACCAGCCTCCACAAGTAGTTGCTTGTGATGCCAGAATGCCTTCTGGTTTCTTTTTCTATCTCATTATCAAGGACAACTTATTTAGGGAAGTATGCTTATCATATAATAGGCATAGACTGCCCCAAAAAAGTATTTATTAAATGAAAGAGCAATGTAAAAAAAAAAATTCTATGTAGTCCTGAGGCAGTAAGATCCCTTTTAGCAATGGGATGATGCCCTCCAGTATCCAGGCAATCAATAAACTAGGATTGCTTTCACTAAGTGTTACATATTTCATAGGCATCAAGGTGTAATGTAAAACACAAAGGCATTAAAACCAGACAGGCCTAGATTTCTAATCCCATCTCTGTGTGGCTGTGGGCAAGTTGCTTGGCTTATGGGTTTTAGTTTCTTCTTATGAATAAAAGGAGATGTGACCTTGGAAGGTTACTGGTAGATTAGAACTAATGATTACAGAGCACTTGGTACCATAATAGGCCTTCTGTAATAACTATTAGTAAAAATTGTCCAGCCCCAAGTAGAAAGAACTGTCTTCATTTTTAGTGCTGTTGCAAAGCCTATCTGATTCATGTTCTTTTGGTCTCACAGGGTAACCTTGCTCTTCCAGGCTTCCTTTTTTTTTTTTTTTTAACTGGGACAGGAGCTGTTTTTCTATCAAGGTTTGTTGCTAAGCTCAGACCTCTCTTCCCTGACCTCCTCTGTTTTTTCTGAACTGAAGTTTTGTATTTCGAACTATGCCCAATCAAGAAGGAAGGGGTTCAAAATACAATGCTGAGTAGGGTATGATCCCTGAACTTGAGATCGTCCAGTGTGTCATACCACCAATTCTCAGGTCCATTTTGATGCCTCCAGCAGAGAGCCCAGAAACCCTAAATGCCAAAATATCCCTAATGGACTGATTTACACAAATTGTGATGACCTTAATTTCATTGCATGGAAGATTATAAAAATAAAATTTTAGAATAAGATCTCACTATCATACAATGACTATTGAACTAGAAAAAATATAGTGCCCTTTCTCTCTCCCAACACTTCCATCCTTAAACTGCTATTGCAAATAAATAGTAAACCATTTATTATAGAAATATTTACTGGAACACTACTGGAATGCTGGAGATACAGAATTGACTAAAACAAACACTCCCTCATGGAACACATATTTGAGACTTAGCCTTTTCTGGAACATGTGTTGTATATGCTGCTATATGTAGGTGGTATAAATCATTTTTTTGGAGACATTTCTTTCCCTATTCTGCAATTGTTTTCTTTGGAAATCATCAATAATCTGCTAACTGGGCATCATCGCAGGTAATATAACCATTCATCAGAAATTTCAGATCCTTTTCTCAAGACACAGGTAAGACCCAAGGTTCTAGTTAAGACAGAATGACCACCTTAGGTTAGATTTTTATCCAAGACATTTATTATTCTTTTATTTTTGAGATAAAAACCTGGGCTGGAACTTGTTTCAACAAAGGGAGAGTGTGGGCTTTTATTTTTATCCTGGGAACAAGATACCAGTTTCTTATCTTTTCTGCCTGAAGTAATTTACTTGTTTCACTTAATAATTAACTCCTCCAGAAAAAAATAAAAATAAAAACAAAACAGAACAAAAGCTTTTCAAGGTAGAGCTATGAGTTTATTTCTCAGATAGTTAATGTTTGATAAGCCAGAGCTGGATGCATGGTAGAGATATAATTGTAAACATTTAGGTTTTACATAATGGAAGGACAGAGCTCAAGAGTGACTCACTATGAGTTAGAATCTTGGCTTTGCCACCTTGATTCTGTGAAACCTTGGGTAAGTTTCTTATCTTCAGTAAGCTGGAATTTACACACCTGAAAGATAAAAATAATATTACCTATCATATAGAGAGTTTGGAGGCAAATGAATGCCATGAGCAAAACACCAAATACTGTGACTAGAATATGGTAAATATTCAATGAGTGATAATGTTCTCATGTTATTATGTCATAAATATTTCAAGAAAAGAGAATTTATATTTGAAAAAAAAAGTCAAATTGTGAGTAGCACCATGGAAATTTAGAAGAAGTAGCATTTTTTGCTGAACCTAAGAAAATAGGATCTAGAAGGAACTTTCAAGATTTTTCTACTTATTAGAATTTTCCTCTTTCTTAACCTGACAGAGAATGTTGAGATTTTTGTTGAAAATTTGCATTATGGATTTCTCCACCTTTAGATAAAAATGGCTTGCAGATTAAAAATGACATTCAAACTCATAAAATCATTTGACTAGCAGTTTTTCATATGGCAAAAATTGGTTGAGAGAAGAAAAATTTAGAATTTAGATATATAAAGTTAAGGAAAACAGTATTCCCAAGGTTTATATTTCTTAAGGATAAACACTCATTAACAAAATGTCATAAATTGTTTTAAATGCTAGATATGCCCATTTAAATAAAACTTAGTTTTTGTCTACTATTGTGTAAGAATAAAGTAGTAAAGAGTAAAATATTACTCTAAAGGAAAAATAACATAGTTTTGCTGTTAACAAAACAGAATACCTTGAGACTTACTCATTCTCATTTTATGCTCTGTAGTATCAGCTTCAAAACCTCCTGTTCAGCCTCTGTAATGAGAACACATGACATTTTCAAATATAATTGATGACATCTGGATAAAGTACACACACTTATTTAGTGTTCTTTAACACTACTTTTTCTCTGTTGAAGAAGAGGACTCTAATGAGAGTTATGAACAGTGACCAGGAGGTGAAAGAGGATTGTACTTACCATCATTCTCCCTTATTCCTACTTTATTAAGCTTTGATATTGGTTGAGTAAGACAAGCTTTGCTTGTTCCCTAACATTGTACTTCCTTCATTGTCATCAAGTGTTTCAAATCATTTATAAACTCAAAAGATGAGATGAAATAGAATGCCTGGAGCTGTTATAGAAAAAATTTTTTTTGCTAATATAATCTTGTTATCTTTTCTCATTCAGTAGGAAATTCAGTGTTGTCTTTACCTCTGGGCAACTGGGAACTATACAAAGCCTCTGGAGTTTAAAATATTGTGTTGGCTTTTTATCTAAGAAAATACTAACAACTGTAAATGCTAAAGCTGGGGGACTAAAGTGTTTTATTAAAATTCTTGTGGAAGACAGGGCCTGTGGCCAGATGAATCTCACTTCTCTTGATTCAAATCCAGCTCCAAAACTTAAGGAATCCAGGTATGTGAAAGCTGTATATTCATTTAGACCCAGTCTTGTATATTTATCCAGACTATTACATGCTACCACAAGTACCAAAGAAACTTTTGCCTTAAAACAACTTCATGATCGATATTTCTTTAGTTTTGTTGCTGTGGAATTTGAAGCTTAAAAGTTTTGGTAAATTAACAAGATCTCACAACTGATAAGTGGTGACAAAACTCTCCTTGATCAAACTCAGGCTCCTCAGAACCTTCTTCTGTTGGTATGGACAATGGTCCCTGCCTTGCTATGCCTGAATAGTCCAGTTTCAGCAAGAATCCTGCCAAGCCATTTTAGAGAGAATCCCCACCCTTGATATCTGATGAAATTCTTCATCCCTTGGCTTTGATGTATAAATCATTGGTCTATTTTCAGCACAAATTCTAAATCAGTTTAGCAAGAATTCCTCCTATGTTTGATGTCTCCCCTTGTTAATTTTCCATCCACTAAATACCCTCTCCAGCCTACCACTTGGCTATATTTCCTTCTTTGTTATAGTCAGAGTTGAGCCCCTTTTCTTTTCCCTATTGCCGTAGTGTTGACACCTACCACAACAGTCTAGAATAGTCTTTCTTACCATTTTAACAAGTGTCAGGAAATTTTTTTTCTTTACAATGATAAAACCAAGAATGGAATCAAGTCTGCTAACTCAACATCTTTGTTCTCTTCCTTAAATTATTATATCTCAATATTTGATACTGTTATTCACTAATATCAAAGTTGTTTTGTTAACTAGACATACTTAAAATATTATTTTTAAAGCACCAGATAGACAATTCTATATTAATTAACAATGACCAAGAGACACCTGAATTTTTTTGAAAATTACTTTTTTCATGTTGCCAAAATCTAATATAGTCTATTTCCTTTTATAAAAATCTCTTCATACTTTTTGGTTTGCGGTCCCAGTGCCTTCTCTAAACCATGCAATAAATTTACTTTTCTTCAAATATACTTAATATTAACAAGAGAAGAATTAGCAGGTTATTTGTTAATGGACTTAATTTGTATAACTTTTTCTGTCTCTATCATTATATTAGCTAATATTACATTGCATAGAGTTGGTATGTAATACATTTGTTGATTAAAGGAATGAATATATGAAAGTAAGCTTCTCAAGAATAGGAGTTTTTATTTAATTAATGCCTGCATTCATTTATTATGTAGTAATATTTGTAACTATTGTTATTGCCAATGAGAAAAAATGCAACAAAATTATTAGAAAATTCTTTTTTTTTTTTTAAGGTAGCTTTGATGTCACTGTTTCATTACAATTGTAGACAAATAGAGGTGATCTTCAAAATCTGTGGTCCTCTATTTGGTTATTTTTAAAATAAAGTTTGTCACTACTGGTCCCTTTTGTTCCTTTAATTAAACAAGAAAATGCTTCTTTTCCTTCATAGTTGATGATCTCTTTCTATTTCATTAGTAACTTTCATTTTTCTGATGTATTGCTACACGATGGCTGTTTGCTGCCCTTAAAGTGATCATATGCTTTCCATTGTCTCATGCCTAAATTCTGTCACAACAACAGGTTTTTTGTTTGTTTGTTTGTTTGTTTTTTTAATTTATTTTGACAGAGAGAAACACAGCTAGAGAGGGAACACAAGCAGGGGGCGTGAGAGAGGGAGAAGCAGGCTTCCCGCCGAGCAGGGAGCCTGATGTGGGGCTCGATCCCCGGTCTCCGGGATCATGACCTGAGCTGAAGGCAGTTGCCCAACTAATTGAGCCACCCAGGCGCCCCCAACAACAGGTTTTTTAAGTTTTCCATATTAACAATACTTTATTATTTATCTAATTTAAGAAAAATTCAGATAAGCAAATCTATCTTCAATCACAAATGTTTTATTTATACTAATTTTATAAAATGATATTCATAACTTCTCAAATACAGTAACTACTAACAACTTACTCAATAATCGGTGGTACTGTTATTTTCACAACTGCTATATGTGATAATAATCATAATGTCCAAACTTCAATTTGAAAAGTTTAATTTACTTCTCTGAGTTCCCGTCAACGGTAAGTAAGTAATGAAACTTAGACTTGAAACCTGGTCTTCTAATTGTAAATTCAAAGCATTTTATACTTATTTTCACAAATGTACTTTATGAACAATAAATATTTATTATTGATGCTTAATTAAAGTTGTTTGTATGTATGAATCTCTTTCGCTAACTACACTTCAAGAATGTGCTCACTATGCCTTAAAGAATATTGAAAGTAAAGCTTGGATGTTTCAGTAAAAAATGCTGAAGATGTCTGGGTTTTACTAAAAGGGACCCATTTCATTATAGTAAAATGACATAATTTTAATGTACAAGTGTATCTATGATCAAAAATCTTTGGTTCATGTGTATTCTGTTAAAGTATGTCATTTGTTTTAAAAAAACTAAATACTTACCCACTTTTGTTTAATAATGTTGTTATATATATAGCAATACTACAGTACAAATTTAAAATCATCCTCAAAAAACACTCCATCTATAATGTGTCTTTAGCCTGCTAAAAATTCATTCAGCCCATCCCTGTTTATCAATCCCTCTCCTTAATCCATACCTCCTGCTGTTCCTTGTTCCAATAAGCTGAAAAAACACTAGCATCTGTCTGCAGCAAATATGCTCAGAATTCACTAGCACATGCTGATGAAAACCAAACAAGTAACGAATAGAATGTGGATTAAAAGTGGTTTGAATTTCTTTTGGGCATGCTACTTCATTCTTGTTAGGCCCCTGCCTGATTTCCATCAAGCTCAACTCAATTTCATTTAAGCCTTTGGCATATAGACAGATTTGTCATCACAGCTGATAAAGGCAGAATCTATATGATTACACTGATTTTTGCAACTTTACTACCGAATTCAATTTAAAGTCAAATATAATATGCATTATACAATATGCAAAGGAATATGGCCTCCAAATACAAATTTATAACACTTGGTATTATCCATCCTGAGTGAGACTGAACTATCTTCTATCAGATAAGAGTTGAAATTAGTATTACAAAAATTCACAAGGCATTTACCACAGGTTGGACCAGAGTTCTGTTCAGCATTGAATTTGGGGCTGAAATCCCCCTTTCAGCCTAGAGGCAGTCTTACCTGTGTTTAATGATTTTATTATGTTTCAGTACAAACATCTTCAATTTTTAAAGGTTAATCTTCCTGAAAATATTCAAAGCAGATTTCATCAGAAAATATTTCTTCTTATTCACGGTTGTATGAAGAACAAATATACCAGAGTGCTTTTCCAATAAATGAGGAAGGAGCATTATTCCAAGAGTCTTCCATTCAGATTAGACTGTGTAATTCGATCTAATGAATGATCAAGTGCTAGTTTCTCTTTTACTTTCTCTTTTTTTATTAATAGTGGAGAGTGTCATGACAGGGTGGTAGAAAAATATATTAGATTCTGCATTATGAGTGAAAGTATAGAAAATAGAAGGAAATATTCAATTTCTAATATAGAAAAGGAAAAAACATCTTGAAAGAAACAAGAAAATATTTATACTTTCATGAGCTAGCACTCCTGGTATACATCAAACTTACAATTATTTTCTGATGAGAGTTCTTTTGTATTTAACTAGAATTTTATATCTTTCTGTTTTCTTAAGAAATATTTTGGAAATAGCAGAAACATTACCTCTTTAAAAACAATTTGAACTAATTCTATAATATTGAAGGGCATTAAAATCTAATTGGCTGGTAAACAAAAGTTAAAATGTAAGTGATAAAGCTAATCTTTGATTTTTTGAATGAATGAAGCTTGGATTGAAATACTCATATTGCCTGAGCAGACTACCAAACACTGAGAAGTGCTGTTGAAAATACTTTGTGATTCTTCTTTCAGTTTCACTATGATTTGTATCTCTAAGACATCTCAAAAATTGTTGGGGCATGATGAAAGATAGTGAATGCTGGAGATAATGGTATTACAATTTCATGCATAAGCTCAAGTGTTTACTCCCCCTACCTTTTTTCTCTTTCTCCCTACTTACTCCTCCCCTCCCTCCATTTCTCCTTCCTTCTTTCCTTTTCAGTTCTTGAAAAATAAGAATAAAATGAAGATAGACCCTCATTATAGAATTATTTCATGCAAATAAGTTGCATTGACAAAATTGCCTGGAAGAAGATTAAGTCTGAAATAACATTTACTTTATTAAGTTTTAATTATTCCTTCCGACAACAAAATAAATATTATTTATATATGTATTTTTACAAATATCTATGGTTTTACATCGATGTAGTATTTTCAGATAAGTCTTGGGGAAAAGTGTAAACTAAATAAGATTTCCTTTTTTGAAACCATATTTTTCTTTGCATCTCTGCTTCATTTTCAGTTCTTATATTATTACTGTTGAAGACCTGACCTTTCTTGTCTCACAGAGATTGTTATTGCTATGATGTGTTCTGCACCTTAGGTTGAACTTTAGCTATAATGCATCATATTCCTTTAGGTCTCAACATCTGGGTGACACATAAACAACTTTTGCATAGCTAATATGTTATTATTAAGGCAATAAAAGAGATCACTGAAACATTTGCCAAAGATCAGGGGGAACTTTCTCCATCAGTGTGGCAAGAGACTCTCTTTAGCATCCAACAGAGATAGCCATGTTATCTCTTCCTGAAGGCATCCAGATGAAAAGCTTCTATTATTTGCACCTTTGAATTTTCCATTATTAGTAGACTGACAATCAATATTTTCTTCTTGGTGCACACCTGAATCCTTCCCTGCTTTTATTTAAGTCCATTGCATCAATCTGTCCCTCTGAAAAGAATCCATTAAATAGCACTTCCCTAAAGACTGAAAAAGAAAGTCTTTATTTTTAAAATTCACAAAATTACAAATTCCCATAGAAAAAAGAATTTGGGTCATAGGCACAGAAATGAATACATCAAACGGAAGAGTCCCAAGTATTGAAAAAAAAAGGTAAACTAGATCTTAGCATACAGATGTCTTTTCTTACACAAAACCAGACAATTGCAAATTTGAACAGCTTATTATATAGTCATTGCTGCCTCTTCAATAACTCATTTTGATATTTTGTAATTTGCCAAAATGTGCCTTTGTGATCCCACAGGCTCTTAACTACTTTGTAATGAGTGTGTATGAACAGATGGAAAATGTTTTCAATTTCAGAGAAAACCACTAATGGATGTCACCAGCTATTAGAAAAGCTCAGGTGGCTCCATTTTCCAAGGAAAGGTATTGTCATAAAACTCTTCATTTTTTAATGAAATGTTTGCTCATTTATACCAAGATGGTAATTTAAGACTTCACAAGTCTAAACAGATTAGAACTATAGTTGGAAATTATTCAGTGCTAAATAGCCTGGAAATCCAATCTCAAGAATCTCACCTGAAAACAGTAATGCCAATCCAGGTCATTTTATTAGAACAACATGAATTACTATAAAAACAATTTCCCCAAAAGAAGTGGATGAAGAAATCCACCTTCTGTCCTTAGTTAGCATCCCAAGAAAATACATGTTCTCAAAGAAAAACACATAAAAGAAATGATAGTAAGTGAGGTTGTTGCTAATGTACGGTGTATTTTATGTTCAAATGATATTTATTAGTTCAAAATGCAGAGCCATTTGTTGTTAACTATCCCCTCAAAAGTCACACCAGCTTCTTTTACAAGGCTCTTAGTCTTTCTGAGGAAGAAAATAGGCAGACTTTGGTCTAATTAGTTTATTTTGGTCTATTGTTACCCTCTTTTTTACTTAGTAAAATTTTAGCCAAAAATAAGTGCAGTGCCATCTGTGCAATGATTGATCTAGCATGAGTTTATTTATTTAGAGCTCCACCACCAAGAATTATTTATATGCAGGTTAGAAAAGAGTGGAGCTGGCAATTACTTTCTAGCAAAGCAAATTCTTATAATTTTATGGAGAGCTTCATGGTTCCATTTCTTCCTTACTTTTATATAAAATATTCAATATATATTTTAGATAAGTTCTTTCCCCCTGTCATGGAAGAA
The DNA here is from genome assembly GCA_004023965.1 of Spilogale gracilis. Lineage (NCBI taxonomy): Eukaryota > Metazoa > Chordata > Mammalia > Carnivora > Mephitidae > Spilogale > Spilogale gracilis. The sequence continues at coordinate 41,150 of PITA01002118.1, read as the reverse complement.
GAGATAGTCAGACACCATTCAGAGTCCTGAACATTGTCCAAATGTGATTACATCGGAACCAAAATTATTGACAATGATAAAATATACATGCTTTCAGTAAAAGTTGTTCCATACAGAAAAAACAAGTTTAAAAATCTCTGTGTCTACGGGATATGTCAAGTGTACATTGAAGTTTCTTTATATTTTATTTCACCATGAAGATAAATCACATGACAGTGGCACTTCTGGGGCAAGGTAGAAATGTTGTAGTAGCAATGTGCTTAAGAGAATCTGCAGCCTTTAAAAATACAGCTACTCTCAGGCTATCATTTGTTTTGTTCTCAATGACCTTTATGTATAGATTCATATATTTCAAGGGATTTTCTAAACAAGACAAATGGTATGTGCCTCATTACTTTCTTCCTTGTTATAGATGATAGGAAGTATCCATTTGTGGTCACATTCTTTAGCCAGAATATTTTTTTAAGATTTTATTTATTTATTTGACAGAGAGAAACACAGCTAGAGAGGGAACACAAGAAGGGGAAGCGAGAGAGGGAGAAGCAGGCTTCCCACTGAGCAGGGAGCCTGATGCAGGATTTGATCCCAGGATTCTGGGATCATGACCTGAGCCAAAGACAGACGCTTAATTACTGAGCCAATCAGGTGCGCCTTTAGCCAGAAATTTTATTGATACAATTTTCCTATCTTCTCCAACTTTTATAACTTTGCTTTGGTTTTCATTATTCCATTCAAATAGATCTTAGTCATTTGCATCTATTTTATGTATATATATTAATATATGTAATAATATTAATTTTGAATCAAATCACCTTTCAATAATCTGCTTATACAGGTGTGGCTTTAAAAATGAATGAATGATTATATAGATGGCTTTACTAATCTCATAGTATTTCAAACCTACCTTAAAATAGCATGTAGGATATCTTTGTAATATGGCTCAAAAATGAAGAGATATAATTAACTAATGAGTCAAATCATTGTTTATAAATATAGCCTTCTACATGAGAGTCAGACATGGAATTCTTGGCCTTCATGAAGAAATGTATTAATTTCTGACTTTGAGTATTAACATTAGTAAGATGTGTAATTTTTATGTTTCTGCTCTTCTTCCTCAAATCTATGCATGGACATACACATACACATATGCACACATATTTAACTATCTTTATCACACATGAGATGAATGGAAGAATAGATATTGCAGAAGAAAAGATCAGTGAATTTAAAAAAATTAGTTATGGGAACTAACCAAAAATAAATGGAGAGAGAAAAATCTGTGGAATATATATGTATAATTGGGGTCCCTGAAAGGGAGGAGAAGATAGAAAATATTTGAAGTAACACTTGCTGAAATTTTTCCAATTTTATGAAAATAATAAATCTATTATTTAAGAATAATGGATTTAGGGGCGCCTGGGTGGCTCAGTTGGTTAAGTGACTGCCTTCGGCTCGGGTCATGATCCCGGAGACTGGGGATTGAGCCCCGCATCGGGCTGCCTGCTCGGCGGGAAGCCTGCTTCTCCCTCTCTCAGTCCCCTTGCTTGTGTTCCCTCTCTATCTGTATTTCTCTCTGTCAAATAAATAAATAAAATCTTAAAAAAAAAAAAAAGAAGAATGGACTTAAGAACAAATCCCAAACAAATAAACACAAAGAAAACTGCTCATGTCTTAGCATAACCATATTGTTCTGAAGCATCACATGAAGAAGAGGAAAGATTATAAGGATTATTAACAGATTTCTCATCAAAACAATGCAATGAGAAGACAATAGAGCAGTATTCCTCAGCCTTGTTTTCATTATCATCCTCATTCAGAAGACTTTTAAAATATTTTTTCCCTAATCAATCCTGCATGATCAAATCTCGATATCTTGGATATACTGCATATCTGTTCAATATACACAAATATACATACAGGTATCTACTCAATACTCATCTATACCATATGTAATGTGGTTCTTTTGAAAGACACAAGCCACTTAATGTAATGTTTGCCCTCTACCCCACAATCAATTTTCAGTCTCTTGAGAGTGACATTGCCCCATTGAGGAGGCACACAGAAAATAACATCATCTTGAAATTAATGAGAGAAATTACTAACACTGAATTCTACACCCAACAAAAGTACCTTCCCAAAACAATGGGATAATAAATACTTTTTCAGATACAAAAGCACTAAATAATTTAATCACCCATGAAATGGTACTATAAGAAACATTAAAGGAAGTGCAGAGGAAAAGTAATGCCAAATCAGAATCTAGATCTACACAAAAGAAAGAAGCACAGAAGAAAGAGCAGTTGCATGTAAGGACTTTTTCCTTCTTACTTAACAACTCTTTAAAAGATAGTTGACTGAAGAAAACTAACAGTCTTTTGTGGGGTTTGCAATTGTGGAAATAAATAGAAAATAAACATTAAAATACTCAGAATAATGGTCATTAATAAGTGGTATGAAGAAAAGAAACCTATGTAATGGCTTAGTAATTGACCACAAAGAGTGGATCCTGGCACTTACATTGGAATGATAAAGTTTGCTCTGAGGTGCTGAGGGAGTCAATCACTGGAATATTCTAAATTCAGAATAATCAAAGCAGAAGGAATAGTTAGTGAAAAGACTCTAGAAAAGAGATTACAAAGGTAGTTAGATCATAGTGTAGTGGTTGGTAGTATAATGATTAAAGATGGAGTTCAAGATGTAAACAGAAACCTATAAGTCCCTGCAGCTTAGAAATGGCATTTTGGATTTTATTCTAACTGTACCCATCTGCTAAAAGAGAAGATTCTCAAAGGGGTACATGTACCCGAATGTTTATAGCAACAATGTCCACAATAGCCACACTATGAAAAGAACTTAGATGTCCATCAAAAGATGAATGGATAAAGAGGATGTGGTAGCTTTTATATACAATGGAATACTATGCAGCCATCAAAAAGAATGAAATCTGGCCATTTGCAATGACATGGATGCAACTGGAGGGTATTATGTATTATGCTGAGTGAGATAAGTCAGTCAGAGAAAGACAAATATCATATGATTTCTCTGATATGAGGAATTTGAGAGGTATGGCAGTGGGACATGGGGGATAGGGAGGGAAAAAAATGAAACAAGGTGGGAATGGGGAGGGAGACAAACCATAAGAGATCCTTAATCTCAGGAAACAAACTGAGGGTTGTGGGGGTGGGGGTGGGGGCAAGGGATAGGGTGGCTGGGTTATGGAAAAAATAAAAATTAATTTTAAAAAAAGAAAGGATTCTAACCAAATCAGTTTTATGGTCTGATATATGTTAATAAAATGTGACTAAAAACTGCAATGCATTTGGCCCTGAAACCATAAGAAATATTGTAATATGTCAACATTTCTCTTGCATATTATCTAGGGCTTCTTAAGACTTCTAGTTTAGGTAGAGAGAAAAACATGACTAAATATTATATTTCATCAGGTGACTGCTGGCTCAGTCTGTTAAGTGTCCAACTCTTGATTTCTGCTCAGGTCATGATCTCAGAGTCCTGAGATTGGGCCCTGCACTGGACTTCGCATTAATGGGGGAGTCTGTTGGGGATTCTCTCCTTGCCTTCGGCCCCTCCCCCCTGCTCTCTCTGGTTTTCTCTAACTGAGCAAACAAAAATCTCTTTAAATTCTGTATTTCATAATGTCTTAAGACATTACACTTAGAAAAAAAAATGTTCACAATATCTGAACTCTCCCTTGGCAGAACATGAAGAAACATGAAGACTTTCTAGAAGAGGTAATAATTGAGGTAAAGTTAGAATAATGATTAGGTGTCAATTCCACAGGAAAAAAAAATAATACAAATTGAGGGGAAACAGTGACAATATCATAAGTCTCTCGAGTTGAAAGGACTTTGTCTTAGAAAGAAAGAAAAAAAGAGGAATCTGAAAAACAGGTAGGGATTAGACTTTAAAGGAAAATTATTTTGACACATCTCATGGTTGAGTTTGACATACTGAGGGATACTATAATAACATGCTTTAAAATTGAGCCTATCCATCTTTGACCATATAAAAAGCATATTTTCTTATTTTCCAATTAATTATCATATGGGTTAATCACTTGAGTGTGTGACCATTAATATTTCATTTCTGCGATTTCCATACTAGTATATAGATTTCATATATTTTCATCCCATAGGACTTTAGACCAGAATCTTATGACACAAAGATAACCCTTATTATTTTTTCTAAACAACATGATACCTAAATATAGCTTTTTATATGAAACAAAGATAAAATATTATCAATTATCTATTAGATATAGAGCAGATAAATAATATACTTACCTGTATTTTTGCCCTGGTCTTGGTAATTATTTAATTAAAGTTGGCACAACATCATAGCACATATTTTCTTATTTTCTATCCATTTGTACCCCCCCTTTTAACTCTCCCTTCAAAAGCAACATTTGCAGTTTATTTTTATAGATTTCTAACAATTCTTCATGGAATTTTTGGATTGTTTAAGCCTTATTTGAGAAGATTTTATTAATTCTGTATCATTACCACATAACAATACATAATTTCAAAATATTAACCCAAAATTTCTCCCTGTATTTTCTGGCATGATTTGACCTTTTTCTCACTCAGAGAAAGGCTAATATGGCTAAGAGAATACAGTGGTAAAATACTGCTTTTGTGTTTCAAAAGTTTGGTAATTGGAGGGAAATAGAATTCATATCTTAGGAAATAAGTATAGGGAAGAATATCTACAACATAAAAACCAGGTCATCCTCAGAATAGATCAGAATGGAAGATAAAAATTATCAAAATGGAAACAAGAAGAATTTACATATGGTAGAACTGCTTTGAAAAAGGGTTTGAGCCTCAAGTGGTACGAGCTGCAAGTGGAGTGGAATAGTAGAAAGCCAATGAGAACCATCTAATCTAAGAGCAGGAAAGAAAAAAAAAAAAAAAGGAAGAGCTCTTCTCTTTCTTAGTAGACCATAGAAAAGCAGCAAAGCCCCATTCTAGGAATGTATGTTTAATGTATCTCACTTACATTATGAAATGAGCTCACTTGGTTCTCACCTGCACCCATCTAGCATTGGTGTAGCTGAATGATTATATGAACAAAAGAGTGGTGTTGATCAAGATATCATGTGACATCCACAGAGATGCTGTCATGTTCTATATGGTGTGGAGGCAATAAAGGGAATGTCAACAAGGAGTGCTGCTAGAAGTAAAGAGGGTATTCAAATTTTACCATGAGAAGAAGTGGAGACAATGTAATGAACAAATGAAGATGATCAGATGGGATGATGACTCTTTCAGTGGTTGTCAACTGAGACTGAAGACATAGGAAGACCAGATATTAACTGTGAAACCCTTGCTATTATGCAAGATATTAGAAGCTGCATACAATTCCAGGGAGTTGGGGAGAGAATTTAAGTTGACTTGGATTCAGTTTTTTCCCTCTCCACTCTCTCAATGGGGAACTAAAAGGAAAATTATACAGAATTATAAAAAAGTACACTTCTTGATTACTTAGACGTGTGGAGTAAGATTTGCACCTTCTACAAGTTTCCTTCATTTCCTCTGAGGTGCATTTCACATGACATTTGAACAATGAAGTATAAGGCATGTCTAGGTTTGCTTTTCCTCATATACCTAAACAAAAATCAACAAAACACAGACATTTTTCTTAACATATTTTTTCAGATGATATTTTTTAGTTATCAAATGTGTTACTTAAATTTCAAAAAGAAATCCACAAGTATCTCCTTCTTTGTAGAAAACAAATAAACTCTTCTAAAATTATAGTAGCTGAGATCTTTTCTACTTATCTTTTTTCCTACTTATATTCAACTCATGGAAATACTTATTTTAAGGGATACTAACTTATATTCTCATGCCATCAAATTACATGAACTTGTTGTTTACATATGAATTTACCACCTATCTCTTAAACTAGCAGTTCTAATCAGATATTCTGTTGAAATTTATTTAAAAAAATCATGAAGATAGTACTTAATCAGGGTACCTGGGTGGCTCAGTCATTATGCATCTGCCTTTGGCTCAGGTCATGGTCCCAGAATCCTGGGATCAAGCCATGCATCAAGCTCCCTGCTCAGCGGGAAGCCTTCTTTTCCTTCTACCACTTCTCCTGCGTGTGTTCCATCTCTTGCTGTGCCTCTCTCTGTCAAATAAGTAAACAAACTCTCAAAAAAAAAAAAAAAAGAAAGAAAGAAAATAGTACTTAATCAGATACTTAATATAACTAAATCCTAGGTGGTAATGTACTTTACTAGTTCACATCTACGTTTTTATCAGTTTATATCAAGTTACACACACTTACTTAGGTTATTACACTTGATATATCTCTGAAATCTCAATATAAAATATCTCTTTTTTATTATATCCTATTTTCCAATTTACTTATTGAAGTACCTCTACTACCATGATTCTTTGATTTCATCAAGATTTCTAATCCATGTATTATACCACTTTATCATTATTAATCAGACATCTCTGGTGTACATTTTTCCTTATCTAGCCTATAATTCATGCTCATCATCATTTCATTATTTCTTTGTAAAACATGCCAAATCTCTTTTATTTCACATTGGTAGAATTCACCTGAAGACATGAAGGTGATTTAAACACCATTTATTTTCTCCAGATTTGTACCTCAGCAAATAACTGCTCAGCTGACCTGAATAATTTATATTACCCATTTTACACAGGTCCTCAAAACTGCCAAATTCTAATAATGCTTTCTTGGGGCTCATATTATGCTGCAAGATATAGCATCCTCTGTCTCCTAACATTCTTCACCTTTAATCTGAGTTAGATATTCATCTTTTAACTCACTGACAAAGTAGTAGCCATCAGAAGCCATTTCCCTCCATGTTCCACTACCAAATCTACAAATTTATCCCACACCTATCTTCTCCTTGTCTCCTACTATGATTTAGAGTATTACTCTTCTCTTCAAAAACTTTTCACTCCCGCATTTCTCTGGATCTAATCCCTTTGAAAAGATTTTCTCTTTTCGTCATACCTCTTACTCCCCTGCTAGAGAATCTCTTCCTCTGTAGTTGATAATCTCCACAAACATAAAACATATTCTGATAGCTTCTGGGGACTGTGCTATCATTTCAGTTATAGAAGCATTTACCTGACCCCATTTATTTTTTTATTCTTAATTGAATTGATTTTTTATTTTTAAAATTTTAATTTCAGCATAGTTAACATACAGTGTTATATTAGTTTGAGGTGTACAATATAATGATTCAGCAATTCTAAACATTATTCAGTGCTCATCATAAGTGTACCCTTTGTTATTATTTTTTTAAGATTTATTTATTTTTAGAGAGCACAACCAGGAGGGAGGAGTGGAGGGAGTGAGAGAAAGACAGAGAAGCACACTCCCCACTGAGGGTGGAGCCTGACTTGGGGTTCTATCTCACAACCCTGAGATCATGACCTGAGCCAAAATACTTAACCAAGTCACCCAGGCACCCCATGTTGTTATTTTTGTTAAGTGTACTCTTAACTCCCTATATGACCTCAATTATTGACACACTTCGTAGATGATTTGTTTTCACAAAGAATTTCATGGCCTGATCTCCTTGAAGTCTAAGTCTACCCCTCAGCATTCCACTGAATCTTCTCTTGTCAAAGTTATCAATGACATTTTTACTGCAGGACTCAGTAAATGCCTTTCTCCTTCTTGAAGTACTCTTCTTTCTTGGCTTCTCAAAACACTTCTCTTTTGGATTTTCTTCTATCACTTATGCCATTTTCTTTTGCAGCTCATCCTCCTAAACAGAATCTGTAATTGTTGAGACCCTCAAGGTTTCATCATGGGTCTTTCAAGGATTCCCCCCCCTCATTTCTTCCCAGTAATCTCACTAATTCCAAAGAATTATGGTGTCATTTCCATGCTGATAACTCAAAACTTCTATTTTCTTTGTGCAGGCAGTTCCTTGACTGTATTTATTTCTAATTTAATATCTCACAGACAGCTACCTTTTAGATAACATATCTAGCTCTTGATATTTTTTTTTAACCTCCCTCTACTTTTTTCTCACTCATTTCAATAAATACTATAATCACCCACTTGAAGCCAGGAATTTGGGGGAAATCTCCTCTTATTAATTTATTAGTAATTTATATGTTTACAACTAATATATAATTTTATATAACTATATTTGTAATAATCTATTTATGTTAACAATTGCTACCCTGACCCCATTCTTTCAATAGCAAGTCTTATTGATTATATCTGTGAATTATATTGATTGCACTTTTGAATTATATACTGATGATATTTTGGAAATGTGCCAATTTTTAGATTCCTTTACTATATTATTTATCTCGGATTGTTGTTAACTATTATCTAATTACTATAGTTACCTCTTGCCACTTTGTTTCAATTTCTCCTCTTTGTAGCAGTGAAAGTCATTTTTTTAAAGAGGGAAAAAGAGAGAAAAAGAGAGAGTGAGAGAGGGAAGAGCAAAGGGAGAGGGAGAGAAGGAATCTTAAGCAGGATACATGCTCAGCTTGGATTGATTTCACAATGCTGAGATCATGACCTGAGCTGAAATCAAGAGTTGGACACTTAACCAATTGAGCCACTCAGGCACCCCCCAAAATTATCTTTTTTAAGGTTTAAGTTGGATCACATTGTTTCACTGCTTACAAGTTTGAGTTTTTTTCCCAAAGTTGTTAGAATAGAATTTAGCATTCTTTTTTCCCCCAAATATTTTATTTATTTATTTGACAGAGAGAGAGAGAGAGAGAGAGAGAGAGAGAGAGAGAGAGATGGAGAGCACAGGCAGGCAGAGTGACAGGCAGAGGAAGAGGGAGAAGTAGACTCCCTAACGAACAGAGAGCCTGACATAGTGTTCAATTCCAGGACCCTGTGATGAACTGAAGGCAGACACATAACTGACTGAGGCACCCAGGTGACCCTGAATTTTAACATTCTTTTTATTTATTTATTTATTTTATTTTTTTAAAAGATTTTATTTATTTATTTGACAGAGAGAAACACAGCTAGAGAGGGAACACAAGGAGAGGAAGTGAGAGCAGAAGAAGCAGGCTTCCCACTGAGCAGGGAGCCCAATGAAGGACTCCATCCTGGGTCTCTGGGATCATGATCTGATCCAAAGGCAGTTGCTTAACCAACTGAGCCACCCAGGCGCCCCAAAACTTAACATTCTTAAAGGTCTATACAGTTGAGCATAATCCACCTCTGCTGAATCACTAACTTCACTTCACAGTTATGTGTATGTCTTTTCCTAACCCTATTGGTCTTTTCTCAGTTGCTAGAATATGTGAAATTATTTTCATTTTAGTAAAAATGTACATGTAAGTATGGCCATAATTTCCTCTTCACGTGATTGTCTCAATTTCATTTTTGTCTCTTATACAACCTTTGTTCAAAGAGACTCTCCTTTACTACTTTATTTAAAATAGACTTTTCCACAGTGATCTCTGACCTTTCTGGTTTATTTATTTCTTGGTTCTTATTTGTCTAAAAATATTTTATTTGTTTTTTATTTGTTCTTTTGTCTGTCTACTCAACTAGATTGTACATTACGTGAGGTCAAGTAATCTTGCTTTTGTCTTACCATTTTTTTCCTCCAATACCTTTAATAATGTTTGTTATACTATAGATGTCCAGTAAATTTGTTGGCTGGATAGCTTCTCATCAAAAGTAATAGATAAATAGTTATCTATGGATATTATATTTGATGGATATAGATCTTGGCTGGATATTTTAAAGTGCTTATCTCCTCTCTTATGATAGCCAACTCACACAGGTGGGAAGATGTCTAGATTCCTAAGGATCTTTCAGTCTTCCTATTTTTAATAAATTTTGCTAATTTATCTTTGCTTTGCAAATAATTCTACTGAAATTATGGCCTAATCTGCAAATAATTCTACTGAAATTATGGCCTAATCATAAACTTTAGGATGATATTTACAGTATCATTTGGATGGTAGAGTGATATTATTAAGAAAACATCCTAAATAGGTGCTTGATTTTCACTAATACCTGAATCCTGATTTCATCATGGTCAGTGCTCTGGTTCCATGTTATAATACAAATTTTCACCAAATTTGGTGAGTTAAATTGATTTTGTTATTATGCTTTATATTTTGTTGTTGTTGTTTTTCTTTTTTATGCTTTATATTTTGTTGGTCCTCAGGCAAAGACACAAAGACTTGCCCCTGCTCCATAGTGTACAAGCTATCCAAAGGGATGATTCAAACAACTGGGGGCTGGAAAACTGATGCATCTCTTTTTATGTAGTCTCAAAGCTTCTTTTCATTTCTCAATATAGTATTCTCTTGTGGTTTCCTCAATGTGGTGGCCTCGGAGGAGTTGGATTTCTTACCCGGCTGCTCAGAATTCTCAGAGCAAGTTTTCTGAGAGAAGAAGACACAAGCCTCATTGCCAGGATTGAGAGGCAGGCACAGAATCACTTCTACTGTATGCTGTTTGTCAGAGCCACCACAGAGCCTGCCAAGATTCAAGGGAACACATAGATAAGTGCCAATAAGTTTGTAGCCATCTTTAATCAACCAAAATAAGTGACTGAGTTTTAATTATAAGTGGAAAGACATTAAAATATAAACAAGGGAAGGGCACATCTCTCTTATTAATTACATTATTGAAAAGTCACATGGACAGTCCTGCCAATATGTAATTGACAGTTTATCTCTTTTCAAAGTTGAATTATATAAAGTATTTGCCTCATATTCTTAACTGAATGCCTGTTAATTTCAGTTTTGGTGTTTCAAAATGTGGGCAATTACTTGTATATATCCACATGTTTTTGTGTCGTCTAATCTTAAGTAATAATTTGACTGATAAAACAGAACTCCTTTAAGTCTCTTAAATGCTTTGTTTTATGTAATCCATATAACAAACCTATAATCTCTTCATATAATTTAGAAATCTCCTTGTATATTTAGAAAAATATTTAATAGGGGTTAATGGAATAGGACATTAGATTTAAAAAGTGCCCATAGTGAAGTCAGAAGGCCAGCTCATGATTTTTTACTGACATTTATACTGACAACATTGAATTGAGTCCTAATCCTGATTCTGTGGGTACACAGCTGTTAACTTTTGGACAAATATTAGATTAGCAGATCATAGGGAGTTAAAATGGCAGAGGAGTGGGGGGCCCTGTTTGTCTGCTCTGTTGAATACAGCTAGGTAGTTACTGAATTATTCTGAACACCAGAAAAATCAACTGGAGATCTAAGAAAAGATGCTGCAATTCTACAAGTAGAAAAGCAACCACTTTTTGGAAGGTAGGATATGTGGAAACTTGAATTCGATCTGCTATATCATAGGATATAACAAGTGGGGAGGGAGCTGGCTTAAGCAGGCGACTGCAAAGTATTATAGGCAACAAAGGGCAAAATCAGAACTTTCAGAAGTCTGCTACAGTGGGGTACCCCAATCTGGATAAGAGTAGAATAAATTTTTTTCTGGTGGTAGAAATTAGTTCCTCTAATACCTGCCATATCAGTTGATCTCAAACTCAACCTGCTAAAGCAGTAAAATAAGGCCACAAAACAGTAGATTAAATTCTGTTTTCTTAAAGAACATTTTGATTAGAGCTATCAAAACCCAGAGGAAAAAGTGTATTTCATTGGGATTACTGGATAATGTCTATCGAATGCAAAAAGTTAAAACTACATTATATCTACAGTTGTGAACACTCTAGCCAAGAAGATGTGATTATATTTATAGATTCTTGCTTTGAACTGCATATAACTTTCTCAAATGTCTCTTTTGCAATGAAACTTTTTGTGACTTCCTAAAAATAATTTTATTTCTGGGTTTGACTTTTTTAAGTAAAAAATTTATACCATTTTATATTTCTTAAATAACTACAAAATAATGTGATAATATAATAGTGTTTAAAGATGTAAGGATAGAATGTACACAAAATGGCAGCTGTCCTTTAATAAAACACTATAACATTTAAAATTTTTATACTCCAGATATGATTTTCTATTGCAATAATTATGATGTCAACTCAGTTTTTAAAATTAATGATTAGACTTAGAATTTATTAACATGCTTAATTGAAACTCTAGTCACTTTCCATAAAACTCTGAAAAATCTCTAAATATTTTAATGTGCCTTACAAAGCCATGTATGACCTGAGTTGCCATTATGCAACTTTATGAATTATCAGCTTTGCCAGCTTCATCTTCTACCTCTCCATATTGTTTACCTTTCTTTAATTTAACCACTAGAATAATACTGTCCCTTCAAATTGTCAAGTGATTCTCACCTGAAAGTCTTTGTCCTTGGTCTTTTAAGTTGAAGTGTTCTTCTTACATTTTAGATTTTTAATTTTTTTAAAGACTTTATTTATTTACTTGACAGAGAGAAACACAGCTAGAAAGGGAACACAAGCAGGGGGAGTGAGAGACAGAGAAGCAGGCTTCCTGCTGAGCAGGGAGCCCAATGTGGGGCTCGATCCCAGGACACTGGGATCATGACCTGAGCCAAAGACAGATGCCTAATGACTGAGCCATTTTAGATTTTTAAATGGCTTTTTCATTTGAACAATTAAGTTTTTCCTCAGTTTTTATCTTTTCAGATTCCCTTCCTTCATTATCCTAACAAAATAGCATTACTATCTCTGTCTCTGTCATTCTTTATCTCTTTCCCCAGATTACTTTCTTTGAATAACTTCTAATATTATACATGTTATTTTACTAGCTCCGTGTCTGTTTCTCCCACTAAAGTATAAGTTCCATGAAAAACTGTATTATCAGTGCAAATATTAGTACCTAAAAGAAGAGTAAGTAGTGGATATTTATTATTGAATAAAGGACTCCCATCTCCCTCATACACACATACAAGTAGAAAAAGACAAAGCATAACTAATAAAACAATATGATTGAATTAATCATCTAAGAAAGATTTCATGTTTCTATTGGTTATTTGTCTATAACTTCCTTGACAAACAAACTGATACTTTGATCCCATCTTTAGAAATGTTTGTAATCTCTGGATGGAGAATCAAAGTATTTTCATCCTAGTGATGAAAGGTAGTAGTTAAGTGTGCGTTCCCTGGAAGCTAGGAGACATAGGTTCAATTCTCCGGTTTGACTTTTATTACTTCAGTGCCATTGGGTAAATTGTTCTCAGTACCTCAGTTTCTCATCTATATAATCAAAATTATGATAGTTATACTTCATTGAGTGGGATAAGCTATGTATGTGGCCTGAAAAAGAATGGCTAAACTATAAAATATGGCTGTTAGTTTTACTATTAGTTCTTGTTTCATGAGATACAGGCTATGAGTGACTACTTCAGTTTCAGATGCTCACTTTATTCTCATCCTTGAAGAAGAGCATCAAGAATATTTCCAAATTTTTTTTTTTTTGGTGGTAGAGATTAGTTAGTAGTTTTTCTCACCATTTAGAGTCCCCTAACACTGAAAAACAATTATTAGGAGTTCTCTTTTCCAAAGTAAACAATCAAGTATTTTAACCCTCAGGGATAATTTTTTTCATTTTATTCTCAGTCAGAACCTGGCTTCATGAAGAGTTGACTCTGCTGCTATTAATGAATACTGTCAAACACAAAGTTTCCAGATCACTATGTCTTTCTTGACCTTTGGATGGGCCAAGTTAAATAGGAACAGACTAGTCTTTAATTGGTCTTATTGAACCATGGTGCATATGGAGTCACCAAAGTTAATAATCTCTTCTGAATTTTCACCATACTCTCTGTTCTGAGGTCAGACTACATTTATAATTACAAAAGTTAGGAGGTTTTCAAGTACAGTCAAAGAAAAAATATACCTCAAACCGATTTAAGAAAGGATTTCATTGGCCTGCTTATCTTAAAAGTTCAGAAGTAAGCAATACTGGATCCTCTAGGAATTCATGTCTGTCTCTTCACTGTGTTTTAATGGTAATAGTTTTCACACCAGAGTTCCAGATTCTCCTATGAGGATAGCAAAATTGCTGGAGCATATTCAGACCATACGTTTTTACACTTTCCAATCCAGGATAAAATAGAATGTATCTTTTGCTATCTCTTCAGATCTTGGAGATTACTTACTTCCATTGACTGAATTCATTTTTATTGGCCAGGAAGACTTATTTCATGCAATAAATCCCACTCCAGCCCTGTAGCCAAGGAAGGGAAGATGGAGGAAAGAGAATTGGAACCAAAGAGGCAATTAACAAATGATTACCACCCTCTTTTAAGATACACATTTTCTTTTTAAAAATTTTTTTAAAGATTTTATTTATTTATTTGACAGAGAGAAACACAGCAAGAGAAGGAACACAAGCATAGGGACTGAGAGAGGGAGAAGCAGGCTTCCCGCTGAGCAGGGAGCCCGATGTGGGGCTCAATCCCAGGTCTCCAGGATTATGACCTGAGCCGAAAGCAGTTGCTTAACCAACTGAGCCACTCAGGTGCCCCTAGATACACATTTTCATGTTGAGAAAGCCTACCTGATAAATACCACCAAGAATACACCTTCAGTAAAACAAAGTTAGGATTATTAAATTTCTGCAGCAAGGAAAAACACTCTCAGTGATGAGCAATGGGTCAGATAAACAAAAGGGAATGGGAAGGGACTTTTATTTATTTATTTGTTTATTTATTTGTTTATTTATTTATTTATTTAAAGATTTTTATTATTTATTTATTAGACAGAGAGAGAGAGAGATCACCAGTAGGCAGAGAGGCAGGCAGGGAGAGAGGAGGAAGCAGGCTCCCTGCTGAGCAGAGAGCCTGATGCAGGCCTGGATCCCAGGATCCTGAGATCATGACCTGAGCTGAAGGCAGAGGCTTTAACCCACTGATTTTATTTATTTAATTTATTTGATTTTTTTTATTTGACAGAGAGAACCACAGCTAGAGAGGGAACACGGCAGGAAAGTAAGAGAGGGAGAAGCAGCCTTCCTGCCAAGGAGGAAGCCCCATGCAGGGCTCCATCCCAGGACTCTGTGGTCATGATCTGAGCTGAAGGCAGATGCCTAACAACTGAGCCACCAGACACCCCTAACTGCTACATTTTTAATCCAGGATTTTATTTTAATTTTTGAATCAGACCAAGAACTATCTAAATTTCTTATTAAATAAGTATGATCATTTCCATAATAAGCAAGATTAAACAGAGTCATGCAAGAAAATAACAAATCAAATAAACAAATGACATTCTTATTTTGGGGTATAATATCATGTAAAAAATACTCATGAAAATCTTTAAATTAACTTTGTAAACGTCTGTGGTAAAAAAGTGATTTTCTATTTTTGTATATTTTTATTTGTTTTGCCATAGACATTTACAACTAAAAATTAACATTATGGAATTTTTATTCTGTCCCAATAATTTTTCAGATAAGTGACAAGAAATGAATATTGGTGAGGTAACTTGCTCATGTTCACAAACTAGTGCCAGAGCTAGGAGTAGAAGAGAACTATTGTGCCCTTTTCGCCATAGTGCACTTCTATGAGATAAATGGCAGAAGTCAGGGAAGGTTGATGCAGGAAGGTGCATGGTGTGTTGCTATGAGTTGTAAGAACTCATTTGGACAGAATTTCCTTCTCTTAAATAATCAATCATCTTCATCCATGAGTCTGCTATTTGTGTGCCATTCATCTGGACAGTATAATTATTGGTAAAATTACTTCAACTGCCTTTGGAAAACTCACTGTTCTTATGATTTTAGTAGGAAAATATTAACTATAGTTTGTCCTCTAATAATTCTTAAACTTCTCATTTTTTATGGACTAGAATGTGGAAGCTGATTTGGTACCTTGAAAATTCTATAGTATTTGAATTGTAGGGATTAGTCTTTGGGAAATGAAGAAAGTTAAGAAGTCAATTTTATTGCAGAGAGTTGAGCTATCTCTACATGCATAATATATATAAATTAAATAGCTACATACATCATAGAATTATTTTCATTTATTTTAGACATGTTAGTAATATTACTATTGAATTGTAAAGCATTGCATTTTGAGTAAGTCATGTTAGTTGTCAGAGTGACAATTCAGAATTGAATAAAGATTTGATCCTTAATATCAAACACTATCCCAAGAAATATTCTTGATCTTTTATGTTATAGTTGATACTTCTGCCTGAGGTTGTCATTTTTCAAAAGTGATTGGTGAACATTTCTATCTTTCTTTGAAGGGTAACATGAAGTTTTTGGGACTTCCAAGAAGTTCTATTTTCTAAAGTAAAGAAATTGTTTTAGTTCCATAGTTTTGGCTTTGTCTTTTTTATTTACCATATTATACAGCATATCTAGAGATCATTTCCTCTCAGTTTACGCCTCCTGTCCTCTGAGATTTTTATTTTAGAAAATAAAGACATATAAAGATTTCAACAAAGTCAGAGTATGGACTTTCTACCTTGTTTTTATTACTGCATATGGCAATTTGAGGAGTTTTCCTGCTTACTGCGTTAAATATTTAAATATTTAGTTAATATCTCCAATAAGTTACAAAGTAATAGGCATCTTTATGTGGAGAAAAATGAAGCTCTATTTGAATAAAATAAATTAAATTTCTCAGAGAATCTTTTCCCTACTAAATTTCTATCAAATTATTATTTTAAGAGTCAACCAAAGCTTGTTTTTGTTTATTTATTTTTTTGGTCCTATAACAATGAGAATATGAAGGTCAAGCTCAAGTGTTTCAAGATTTTCTAAAATTGTAAAGGACAATGTAAGAGAAAAGAAACTATATTTCTCCTGGTTCCTCATTGAATTACATAGTGGCTAAGAACTGCCAACTTGCTGACTATATATATTTTTAAGTCCAAAAGGCAAAAGGTGAGTATTCACCATTGACCTGCTTGTCAAAAACAGTGAACAATTTTTCTAGATGCTGACAGTTTGTGTGATTTTTTGCATGCTTTGTCCTTACAGCCTTCTCTCTCAGGTGTTTTCTATCTGTGCCTTTTCAGGCCATTCACTCAGGTGATGACTGAATTTACAAGATTAATTTAATTAATCTTGTAACTAAGACAGCCTATAATCTCAGAAGTTAGATGAGAGCCTGTAAACTCAAAAGTTAGATGTCATAGTATAGTATAAATAAAATAGAGGATTTAAAAAAACACTCTATTAATGGGTTATTGGGGCATTCTGGCCCTCAACATAAATATGAAAAAGCTAATAATGAAATATCCTCTAAATCTAAGTACAGTAATATACTAATAGGATTCAAATTAGAAAATTATTCCATATACATAATTTGACCACAAAGTGAAAAAAAGTATATTCTCACTACAGTAATTTATGGTTAGCTTCTATTTTTAACTCTAGCTGAATATTTACTTGATAGTAAAGTAAATAAATTTTTATGCTATTATACTGTACCCCTGACTTTGTTCTAGGTCATCTGATATTGAAGCATTGATCTTTTCTAGACTGCAACCTTCTTCTCATAAATAAAATTTGAGGACACTGCTATGTTCACATGATAAGCTGAAAATGCAGCCATCAAATATAGATATCAGAATGCATCATGAAACCTTTAACTTTTCTTTTCATTGATTTATGGGGATGGGGAGGCAGGTATTCTAACCATTCAAAGGATTTGAACATTCCTAAATATATTTACTTCTACTTGTATCGTGTTTGTGTGGTTTACTCAAGATATTAACTTTAGGAAAGAAATCTGCCAGGTTAGTCTAGATTTCTTCAGTTGTTGGCAGATTTATTCATTTGTTGGCATAAAATACAGCATGTTAAAGATTTTATTAAACACAATTTTACTTTTTAAGTCATTATTTTAAAGTGAGGGGTGACCAAGTGGATTTACTGACTAGGTATTTTAAGACTGATTATGAAGTTGCTTAGACATTTCTGTGAATGCCATTTTATTTGTTTCCAATACTCAAGATTTTTAACTTAAATCTTCTTTGGTATTAGAATATATAAGTATTTACAATATTAGTATTTGCTTCTCTCCATTTTCTTTGTTATAGTACACTATAAAAACTATGTGCAAACATTTAAAATTTCATTAGACATTTGTAGTTATTCCTTACAAAATTTTTACAAGGTAATGAAAGAATCACTTAAAAAGAAGCAGTAAGATAAAGTGTAAACTCCAGAAATCACAATCTCTTCAAAATGTAGAGACTATTACAATGGACCATGTTGATTCATCAGAGATCCAGTTTCTCACTTACCTCGTTATACAGAAAGATTCAAGGGTTTGAATGTGATTTTCTTGGCATCATTTTCTGCCTATTTACTAAGTAACTAGTTAAACACAACAATTTTGTCATTGGATGAATGTAATAAAAGTAAGTGGGACACCTGGGTGGCTCAGTTGGTTAAATGACCAACTCTTGATTTCAGTCGAGGTCATGATCTCAGGGTCCTGAGATGGAGCCCCACATGTTGCCTAGGTTCCTCATTTAGCAGGGAGTCAGCTTAAGATTCTTTCTCTCTCCCTCTGCACCTACCCCCAAAATAAATAAATAAATATTTAAAAAGAGAGAGAAAGTAATGTAAGTAGGATATCTTATTGTTAGCAGTCTGAGGAAGAGAACCACCACAGGTCCTTTGGATATTTATTAAGACAAAATCATCATAAATAATTTTGAACAATGAGACTATTTTAAAGGAAAGAAAAACTAAGGTATAGAGTGTAGATCAAATTATATAAGAGTATTACATAAAAGAGATCAACAATGTCTTTAAATTTTTTATTTTGAAATGAATACAGATTCATAAAACAAGTTGCAACAAACAAACAATTTAACAAATAGCAAACAAAAAAATATAGAAGATTATATGCATGCTTCACCTGGGCTTTGCCAGTGGCAACATCTTTAATGACCATTGTATAGTATCAGCTGGGAGACTGACATTGGTGTTCATTCCACAGCATTTATTGTATACACTCATTTGTGTATTTGTGTGGGGTGGAAGATATATAGTGCTACACATTTTATGACATGTATAGATTCATGTAACTATCACCCCTCTAAACACAGAGAACTATTTAATATCACCCCTCTAAACACAGAGAACTATTTTAACTAGGGCCATCCAGTTAATCCTTTATAGCCAAGCTCACACTCTCCCCCACCTCCATCCCTGATCTCTGGATACAACCAATCCATTGTTTACCTACAATTTTCTATAATTTTGCTGTTCAGTAATGTTAAGTGGAATACGATATGTAACCTTTTGAATAGTTATTTTTTCCACTTAGCATAGTGTCCTTGAGATCCATCCAAGTTCTTGTATGAACTCCATATTTCGTCTTCTCTTTTTCTAGGACTCCAATGTTTTGAATTTTGTTTATTTACTTATTTATCAACAGAAAGAGAGGCAGCGAGAGAGGGAACGCCAGCAAGGGGACTGGGAGAGGGAGAAGCAAGCTTCCTGTGGAGCAGGGAGCCCGATGTGGGGCTCGATCCCAGGACCCTGAGATCATGAACTGAGACAAAAGCAGATTCTTAACAGACTGAGCCACCTAGGTGCCCTGGACTCTAATGTTTTTGTTTGTTTTTTTGTTTGTTTTATTGTTACTTAAATTTTTTTTCCCAGTGTTCCAAGATTCATTCCCCATTCCCCACACCCAGTGCTCCATACAATAGATGCCCTCACTACCCACCACCAGGCTCTCCCATCCCTCAAGCCCCCTCCCTCCAAGTCCCTCAGTTTGTTTCTGTGTCCAAAGTCTCTGTTGTTTCATTTCTCTCCCTGGATTACCCTACTTCCCATTTACTTTCCTTCTCCTACTGTCCTCTAGGTTACTCCTTATGCACTGCAAGTAAGTGAAACCATGTTATACTTGACTTTCTCTACTTGGCTTATTTCACTCAGCATAATCTCTTCTAATCCAGTCCATGCTGCTACAAAAGTTGGATATTCATCCTTTCTGATGGAGGCATAGTATTCCATTGTATATATGTACCACATCTTCTGTATCCATTCATCTCTTGATGGGCACCTTGGCTCTTTCCACAGTTTGGCGATTGTGGCCATTGCTACAATGAACATTGGGGTACATATGACCCTTCTTTTCACTACATCTGTATCTTTGGGGTAAATGCCCAGTAGTGCAATTGCAGGGTCATAGGGTAGCTCTATTTTTAATTTTTTAAGGAATCTCCACACTGTTTTCCAAAGTGGCTGCACCAACTTGCATTCCTACCAGCAGTATAAGAGGGTTCCCCTTTCTCCACAGCCTCTCCAACACTTGTTCTTTCCTGACTTGTTAATTTTGGCCATTCTGACTGGTGTAAGGTGGTATCTCAGTGTGGTTTTGATTTGAATTTCCCTGATAGCTAGTGATGCTGAACATTTTTTCATGTGTCTGTTAGCCATTTGTATATCTTCTATGGAGAAGTTCCTCTTCATGTCTCTTGCCCATTTTTTGATGTGTTCATCTTCTTTTTGGATGTTGAGTCTGAGTAGTTTTTTATAGATCTTGAATACCAGCCCTTTGTCTGTAGTGTCATTTGCAAATATCTTCTCCCATTCTGTGGGTTGCCTCTTTGTTTTGTTGACTGTTTCCTTTGCTGTACAAAAGCTTTTTATTTTGATGAAGTCCCAGTTCATTTTCACTTTTGTCTCCTTTGCCTTTGGAGACGTGTCTTGAAAGAAGTTGCTGTGGCCGATGTCAAAGAGGTTACTGCCTATGTTCCTTTCCAGGATTTTGATGGATTCCTGCCTCACGTTGAGGTCTTTCATCCATTTCGAGTTTGCCTTTGTGTGTGGTGTAAGAGAATAGTCTAGTTTCATTCTTCTATATGTAGCTGTCCAATTTTCCCAGCACCGTTTATTGAAGAGACTGTCTTTTTTCCACTGGATATTTTTCCTGCTTTGTCAAAGATGATTTTCCCATAGATTTGTCGGTCTATATGTGGGCTCTCCACTCTGTTTCATTGGTCTATTTCTCTGTTTTGTGCCAGTACCATGCTGTCTTGGTAATCACAGCTTTGTAAAAAAGCCTGAAGTCAGGTAACGAGATGCCCCCAGCTTTGCTTTTCTTCTTCAGCAATTTTAGTGATTCGGGGTCTTTTTTGTTTCCATATAAATTTTAGTATTGTTTGTTCCAACGCTTTGAAAAATGTTGGTGGAATTTTGATCGGGATGGCATTGAAAGTATAGATTGCTCTGGGCAGTGTAGACATTTTGACAATGTTTATTCTTCCGATCCATGAGCATGGAATGGTGTTTTGAATGCTAAATAGATGGTCTTGTACTGGCCTACACGTCCTTGAGGTCCTTTTCATTTTTATTTTTTAGCCTATATTTTTTCATTTTCAGATTGCTCAGATTAGGTATATCTCTTGATATGTCTCTGAGTTCATGAATTCTTTTCTCCATCATCTCCATTACAATACTGAGCCATTTGTTGATATGTTGTTTTTCATACCTTCAATTGCTGTATTTCCACATCTGCGATTTCTTTTTTATATCCCCAAGTCCTTTGCCAATATTTTCTATATTTTTACTTGTTATAAGCATGTTTATAATTGCTCATTGATAGATTTTTATGTTTGCTACTTTGAAATCCTTATCAAGTAACTAGCATCTCACTAATTTTAATAGTAATGTTTTTTGATTATATCTTTTTAAAGTTGCAGTGTCCTGGTTATTGATATAAATGGTGACTTTTTTGTTGTACTGTGGATATTGGGGTATAATGTTGTGACACTCTGGATCCTATATAATCTGTTTTCGCAGGCAGTTGCCCTCCTTAGGATACACTGGTATTAGGTGAGAGTAGAAGTTCAGCTCCCCATTGGATTCGGCTGACACCAGAGTGGGGCACTGAGAAAACAGAGTGCTGAATAGCTCTGCCTCATACACCATCATTCAATCTTATTGCTGCTGTTTTGGCGCCCAAATCCTCACTAGATCCTGTTTGTACCAAACAGGTTAAGTGAAGTGCTGACTAATTCACCTCTTACCACGTTTCCAAATAGTCTTATTGCCGCCAAGTGTCCAGCTTCATGCTGGACTGCCATGAAAGTACCCTGGCAGGTGAATTATAATACCATCTGTTTCTGCTGAGCAGAAGGTTAAAGACCAACTCTCTCTGTGTTTAGGTATACTGATATTCCCCTGACAGCAGAATTAGAGCATTGCCTCTTTATGCCAAGTAGGGGGTGGGAGATCAATATCTGTAGTAGGCAAATTCTAATATCATCTCCCAGGATTTCCCTCCTTAATGCCCATGATGATAAGTGTGGGGACTTCTTGCCCATGATTATGTTATGTTACATAGAAATATGGGTTTTGCAGATGTAATTATGGTTGCTAATCAGTTCAGATTGAGTTACTCAAAAAGGAAATTATCCGGATGGGTCTAATCTATTTATATTAACCTTTTAAAAGCAGAGGTTTTTCTCTAGCTAGTAGCAGAATGGGAAGACAGAGATATGCAAGAAAAAAAAGTTTCTGTACATCTTTGCTGGCTTTAAAGATGTAAGGTCATGTGCAAGGATCACAGAACAGCCTTTAGGAGCTAAAAGCAGTGATTAACTAGCAGTCAACAATAAATAAAAGTAGGACAAAGATGGCCAATTATATGAATAGGAGGCTCAGATTTTTCTGAGACAAGATTACTAAATTGTCTGATTTTGTTTATTGAGTGGCATCCCTAGGCTGCTACAAGCCATGTGATGTACAACATCTTGCAGTACATGAATCTCAGGATGCTGATTTTAGTAATTATATAAGAATGGCCTAAGTTATTGAGTCATTGCTAGGAATTAGATTAGAGTAATCTAAAGTTGCTGGGTTATTCTAATTAGTATAACTTAAAAACTAATAATTATAATTTATTTGCTCTAATCAAATCTTTTGATAACAGAATGTGAATGAAAAGCAGCATATATAAGAATCTATGGACATGGATCTGGTTTATGCTGGTTATAGAGAATAGGGCTTTCAATAATTTGGTTTGTTTAGTCATTGAATCTGTGTATTTTTATATGAATTGTCATTTGAAAACTGTGTTATTGTTGCAGATTATTTAGAAATGAGCATTTATTATTAAGATTTAATAATGGGAGTTAAGAGAAAATGCAAAAGAAAGCTTTATCAGCTTTTCCTACATCCCTATGATTGACAGTGAGCGCAGTGAGCAGTAGTATTAAGGTATTAAGAGCACATGTAGGGCCCCTGGATTAAAGCCTCTGCCTTCAGTTCAGGTCATGATCTCAGGGTCCTGGGATGGAGGCCTGCATCAGGCTCTCTGCTAAGCAGGAAGCCTGCTTCTTCCTCTCTCTCTGACTGCCTCTCTGCCTAATTGTGATCTCTCACTCTGTCAAATAAATAAATAAAATCTTAAAAAAAAAAAAAGAGAGGGAACACATGTATTTGGAAAAGGAGAGGGACCTCCTACTAAAGGATTCTTGAAGAAGTTTCACTGAGCAGTTTGATTAAGTGGAAATGAAAGTAATGCCCACAGGAATAGTTAGGATTTCAGGATTGCTTATCCAAATTTTTCAAATCTATTATGGTACAAAAATGAAATATAGACTTTAGTGGAAAAAGCAATAATTTCCTGAAAGTTAAAGGAAGACACTTAAAGGCTACATAAAACTAGAAGTAAACTTTGTTTACAAATGCAGCAATATTGTTCTCAAATTTAGTATTGAAATCAATCAAGACTGAAAAGCTAAATTTATAAGCTATTCCCTCATGGTTCCTTTTTACTCAAATTACACTGGAGCCTGAGTGTGTTCAGTGATAGAAGGTAACATTTGCTGAATGTACTGAGTGACATTTGCAATAAGCCCTTATTGAAATCCCAAATCATGTTTATAAAGAAAGGTTCAATCAAAAAACATTCTCAACCCATTTACTGATACAAACTATATAATCTTCATTACTTTCCCTGTTTTCCATTATATAGCTTTTTCCAAATTGACTATCATGAAAAGAAGAAAATAATAATTTTTACATAGCAAGAACACAGGATTTCAAGGTGATTTTTATATTGGTGAATATGCATTGTTGTCTAGATTTGCCATAAACATTCCTGAAATGAATTCAGGGCTGCTTTTAAGTAGCAGATGAAAAACCATATGTAAGAGATTCTATATTTATGTTACTAATGAGGATTTATTTATTATTTATTTATTTATTGATGAGGTTCTGTTTATTTATTTGTATCCATAGGTATACTACAAATAAAAAAGTAAACCTAACAATAAGGCTGAAAAAATGTTTATTGAACACCTACAAAATTTGTTATGAGTCTATCATTTCTTTTCAGCGTTATATGTTTGTATCATTTTACCAAAACTATTTATTCGGTTTTCAAAGTGCAGGACGATAAGGGGGAGGGGTAAAATGGAAGTATGTATTGAGTATGATGGTGTACAGCTACATACTTTTCAAAACAAATGCTCAATATTTTTAAATGTGAAATGGCTGAGATTTTGCTATAATTACAAAGTAATAAAGAATTTCACAATCATGGAATATTTAAAACTATCTTAAAATGAAGATTTTGAATGCAGAATATATACATTAAATATACAATATGCCTTTCTAAATTAGTGTAAAGTAAATTAATGTATTATTCAGTATTTATTATTAGATGGCTAGCCATTTGGAAAATAAAATGAAGCTGAATTTCTCCATTCCTACACCAAAAACAATTTGGGCTGAATCAAAATTTAAAAGAATGAAATGAATATTTAGATTGTGGAAACAAATACACATATTCCAAAAAACACAGAGGCTTGTATTGAAATAAAATCATCTCAAAAATTCTAGAAGATAAGTTAAAAATTTAGTACTGTGAATGCAGGAGATAATATGCAATTTTTTTATTAGGAAAGGATCATCCCAAGTAAAATAAAAGCAGAAAATAAAAAGAATTATAAAACAAAAGATTAATTTGACTAATAAAGAAAAAAAGCACATGTTTATTTGTCTATCTACATACCTATATTTCTCTGTATCAGAATATATATTCACATTCTATCAAAAAGATATGAAACAGCCTTTTCCTCCTGCCAACAAGAATGTTAATTATCAGTGTCTATCTTATATTGTTGGCAGGAAGAAAAAGGCCCCTTTCCTATACTGTTGGTGGAATGTGAACTGAATTGTTACATCTTTTTGGAGGGCATTTTATTAGTTACTAAGCATTAAGTGTTTGCCACACTGTCATTGTTAGAAATCAGTATCATGAGTGTATTTACATCAAAAGAACAGCATAAGACTCTATATAGAATTTATATAGATGTATTGCCTCATTGTTTGTGTGTTACTAAATGAAATATGACTTACCCATACAACTTTATCTGTTTGTGACAACAACAAAAAACGGAAAAATGTTTAGAATTTAGTGTGAAGCAAACAAAAAAGGTAAAATATTAAGTATAATATTACTATGTTTTAATGAAATTTACAATAATAATATGATTTATTATCATAAAAATACATAAAATATATTAAAATGAATTAGTCATGTTTAGTTATTTCATAACTATTTTGAGAACCTACTCTGTGCAATCATGAAGCTCTTTTTTAAATAATGTTATTATACAATCGTATGATTTTTAACTACTGTGTAATAGTTGGTATGTAAAGAGTCAATACATATATATTTATATAGTGAGAAAAACAGTAAAATGAATAGGCATCAATCTGCAACCTAATTTAACTGGGACCTTGCCAGTAGCATTTCATTATCTTCCATGCTTCTCCAAATTGCCATCCAAAGCCTCCTTTTATTTTTATTATGGGTGTCCCAGTTTTTGTAATCATTCTTTTCTTTTTCATTTGAACTTTTATTGAAGTATTGCTTTCATACAGAAAACAATAAAGCATTAGCGATCAGTTCAATGAATTTTCACAGAATAAAAACAAGACAAAATAAAACAAAACATTAAAAAAAAAAACACTAAAGCAGTGCCTGGGTAGCTGTCATTAGGCTTCTGCTTTTGGCTCAGGTCATGATCCCAGAGTCATGGGATGGAGCCCTTCATTAAACTCCCTACTTACTGGGGAGCCTCCTTCTCCCTCTCCCACTCCTCCTACTTGTGCTCTCTCTTTTGCTGTGTCTCTATCAAATAAATAAAGAAATACAATCTTTAAAAAAATTAAAAAAAATTAAAAACATTAGAAAAACCAATAATACTCCGATGAAGAAACCTTACTAGTACCTAGGAAGCTCCTCATTCTCCCCACCCCTTACAGTCAAAGCTGTCTTTGAAAAGTAACTACTAGCCTATTCTCTTACATCACTGTATTATTCTTGTCTGTATTTGAACTTTATATAAAGAGAATCATTTCAAAAAATTATTTTGTTCCTTTTTTCAATATTATGTTGCGAGATTTATCTGCGCTGTTCAATTAGGCAATAATTCATTTATTCTCATTGTTTGATAGTATTCCATAATATGAATATACAGCAATTTATGTATATATTATACTTTAGCCATTACAAATAGTTAGTATTAACATTTATATGTAAATATATACACAAATACATATGCATATATATACACATATGTGCATTTTTTTGGTATGTAACTGAAGTAGAATTACTGGGTCAAAAATAAAACTTGTTCCAATTTTTTCAGATAGTATCAAATAGTTATTCAAAGTGGCTATACCAACTTATGCTTCAAACATCATTGTGAGAGTTCTAGGTAATTCATACACTCACGGACATTTGGTATTATTATTACTGCAGTAGAGTAGATTAATTAAAATAGTTACACTATTTCTCCCACTTCAGTGAATAGACTATAACTCCCTGCCATTAGATTCTAGACCTGGTCATGTGAATTGCTGGGGCCAATGAAATATTAGCTTTACAATGTGAGTAATGAGAAATACTTGCCTCGTTGTTTGCTCTCTTGTGCTGCAGTAATTCACATGAGAAATATATATCCAAGTTAATCATGTGGGTCCTAGGAGAAGGATGAAGGTTTGAGGAGCAGAGCCTATCCAGTGGAGCCTATGGTAGAGTAGCTGACCTCTAGCTGACATGAAACTTTGTGAAATAATGTTTACTGTTGTATAATGCTGACATTATGTGGTTATTTCTTACATAGTATTATTATGACCATAGTTAACAGATACAGTAAATATTATTTTGGATGAGAAGTGGTTTCACATAGTGCATGTGTGTTTATGTGCTACTTGGTTTGTGCTGCCTTGATAACTAATGAAGTTGAACAAATTCCCTTATGCTTATTAGTCATTGGCTGTCATTTTTTATTCATCATTTTTCTACTGAGTTATTTACATTTTATAGGACAATTTTGTATATTATCTGTGTATGTACATTATTTATTATGTATATATTATATTTGAGTGCTATATGTATATACATATAAGTGTGTGTGATGTAAATGATAGATTTATTCATGTTATGGAAATGAATCATTCATTATATATTTGTATTTCATATATTTTCCCACCCTGTGGATTATCTTTCTGCTTACTTAATGCTAATTTTGATAAATATCTGTTAGTTATAATGTAATCTAATTGATTAGTTTTCTCATTCGTAGTTTGTACCTTTAGACAAGTTTCATTTTTTTCCACATGGATTTTCATTGTGAATAGCCCCTGCTTTTTTTCCAAATTAGGAACCTACACTTTCACCACTGCACTTCTATGTCACTCTTAACAAAAATCAGTTTATATAGAGCTACAGATCTGGTACGACTCTACTAAGTTACTTCAGCCTTTTCTGCTGATTACCACTAAATTTCTGAACAAAATACAAAACATAACTAGCTGGGATCTTAAAATTATGTTTTTTATGATAAAAGTAAACAAATTCAGGTTGTAGAGGAAAGAAAAATTTGGAGTAATTGAGTGCATTAGGAGAATGCCGGTGAAATAAAAATGGATTTTGAGATGTGAATTAGAAAGTAAGAGCACTTATCATCAGCAAACTTACTCTGTAAGAAATGTTATAGAAAGTTCTTCAAGCTGAAGGAAAATGATACTGGAGAGAATCTTGGATCCTTAGGAGTGAAGAAAGACCAGAAATGATAAATATCCAACTAAGTATAGTAGAGTATTTTTGTTTTAATTTCTTTAAAATAAATATATTCATTGGGAGCAAAAAAAATCACCCCTGGGGCTTTCAATGTGTGTAGATGTAATAGATTAAAAACTATAACATCAAGCTTACTGGGGGTATAAAGAGACATGGTGGCAAACTTCCTACATTTTATTGAAGTAGTGCAACATTAATTCTTAGATTGAATATTTGAGTATGTATATTTTAATTTCTAGAGTAACAGAAATTATACAGAGATACATCTACAAAGTCACTGGACACCTTAACTATAAGGATTAAATTATCCAAAGGAAGTACTAGTGGCAAAATGGGACAACCAAAATTAGAGGGGACAAACAGAAAAATAGCAATAAAATATGAAACCTGTATTCAACAATTTCAGTAATTATATCAAGTTTTAATGGTCTAAGCATTCTACTTAAGAACCAAAGAATGACCAACATTGATTAAAATGCAAAAGAGTAAAAACATTAAACTATAAAACAAATCCCTGTATAACCTAATTAAGAAAAAAGGGAACACAAATAATGATAGGTCTATCATAAAAATACTGCAAAAATTAAAATGTAATGAGCAAACACTATGAAAAACTTTATGCAACAAATTTGACAACTTAGATGAATGGACATACTTCTAGAAAAATACATCTTATCAAAATTCACACAATGCCCTCTCTCAAACCTGAATAGCTCTGTATCTATTGAAGAAATTAAATTTGTTATTATAAAAATATCTCCAAAAATAGCATTCAAGGTCCAGATGGTTTTGGCAGTGGATTTTATTAAACATTTAAGAAATAAATAACTCAAATATTTTCAGAAAAAGAAGTGCAAGGTTGACTACTGACTGTCTCTTTTTATGAGGTCATTATGACAGTGATATCAAAAACTGACAAATAAAAACAAAAGAAAGGAAGCAGGAAAGAAATAAGGAAAGAAGGAATTAGAGAAATAAGATGTTGATAAATAAACCTCAAAACTATTGGAAAAATTTGATTCCATTTATGTAAAATTCTAAACAAATTGTAAAATTTTATATGTGCTAATTACTGTGTTTAGTATACCTGAAATAACTTTCATGCATAACAAATAGCATGGTGGGAAAGTGCCTACCATTATATAGCAAATGTTCAATTCTCATTAAATTATAACTGTATTAGTTTCCTAGGGCTTCTGTAACAAAGTACCATAAACTGGATGGTTTAGCCAATAGAAATTTGTTGTCTCACAACCTGGAGACCAGATGTCTGTTTTTGTTTTATTATGTATTTATTTATTTATTTACTTTTATTTTTAAAAAATTAACATACGTTTTATTTGTTTTAGAGGTACAGGTCTGTGATTCATGAGTCTTTTTTTTTTTTTTTTTAAAGATTTTATTTATTTGACAGAGAGAAACACAGCCAGAGAGGGAACACAAGCAGGGGGAGTGAGAGAGGGAGAAGCAGGCCTCCCGCTGAGCAGAGAGCCCAATGGATCATGACCTGAGCCGAAAGCAGTTGCTTAGCCAACTGAGCCACCCAGGCGCCCCCATGAGTCTTATATAATACCCAGTGCTCATTACAACACATACCCTCCCCAATGTCCATCACCCTGTTATGCCATCCCCTCACTTTTCCCCTCTGACAACACCAAGTTTGTTTCCTAAGATTAAGAGTTTGCCTATGGTTTGTCTCCCTCTCTGGTTTCATCTTGTTTCATTTTTTTCTTTCTTCCTCTATGATCCTCTGCCATGTTTCTTAAATTCCACATATCAGTGAGATCATACAATAATTGTCTCTATGATTGACTTATTTCACCTATCATAATACCCTCCAGTTCCATCCATGTTTTTGTAAATGGCAAAATTTCATTATTTTGATGCTGCATAATATTCTATTGTATATATACACCACATCTTCTTTATCCAGCCATCTGTCGATGGACATCTGGGCTCTTTCTATAGTTTGGCTATTGTGAACATCACTGCTATAAACATTGGGGTGCCCCTTTGGATCACTACATTTGTATCTTTGAGGTAGATATGTAGTAGTGCAATTGTTAGGTTGTAGGGTAGCTCTCTTTTCAACTTTTTGAGGAACCTCCATACTGTTTTCCAGAGTAGCTACACCAGCTTGCATTCTGACACTGTAGGAGGATTCCTCTTCTCTGTATCCTCACCAACATCTGTCATTTCCTTACTTGTTAATTTTAGCCATTCTGACTGGTGTGAAGTGGTATCCATTGTGGTTTTGATTTGGACTTCCCTGATACCGAGTAATGCTGAATACCTTTTCATGTGCCTGTTGGCCATTGTATGACTTCTTTGGAGAAATGTTCATGTCTTCTGACCATTTCTTGATGAGTTTTTTGTTCTTTGTGTGTTGAGTTTGGTAAGTTCTTTACAGATTTTGGATACTAGCCCTTTATCTGATATGTCATTTGCAAATATCTTCTTCCATTCTGTTGGTTGTCTTTTGGTTTTGCCAACTGTTTCCTTTCCTGTGCAAAAGCTTTTAAACTTCATGAAGTCCCATTAGTTCATTTTTGCTTTTATTTCCCTTGCCTTTAGAGACCAGTATAGCAAGAAGTTGCTGCAGCTGAGGTCAAAGAGGTTGCTGTCTGTGTTTTCTAAGATGTTGATGGATTCCTATCTCTCACATTTGCGTCTTTCATCCATTTTGGGTCTATTTTTGTGGATGGTATAAGAAAATGGTCCAGTTTCATTCTTCTGCAAGTGGCTGTCCAGTTTTCCTAATACCATTTGTTGAAGAGACTGTCTTTTTTTCCATTGGATTTTCTTTCCTGCTTTGTTGAAGGTTAGTTGATCATACAATTGAAGGTCCATTTCTGGGTTCTTTGTTCTGTTCCGTTGATCTATATGTCTGCTTTTGTGCCAGTACCATACTGTTTTGATTACTATAGCTTGTAATAGAGCTTTAAGTCTTTAATTGTTATGCCATAAGCTTTGATTTTCTTTTTCAACATTTATTTGGGATCTTTTCTGGTTCCGTAGAAATTTTAGGATTATTTGTTCCAGTTCTGTGAAAAAAGTTGATGGTATTTCGATAGGGATTGCATTGAATGTGTAGATTGCTTTGGGTAGCATAGACATTTTAACAATATTTCGTATTCCAATCCATGAGCATGGAATATTTTTCCATGTCTTTGTATCTTCCTCAATTTCTTTCATGAGTACTCTATAGTTTTCTGAGTACAGATCCTTTTCCTCTTTAGTTAGGTTTATCTCTGAAAATTTTTTTGTCAATTGAAAATGGAACTGATTCCTTATTTTCTCTTTTTTCTGCTTCATTGTTAGTGTATAGAAATGCAAGTAATTTTGGTGCATTGATTTTATATCCTGTCACTTTGCTGAGTTCCTGTATGAATTCTAGCAACTTTGAAGAGGAGTCTGTTTGGGTTTCCCACATAGAGGATCATGTCATGTGCAAAGAGTGAGAATTTTACTTCTATGCCTAATGACTGTCTTTTATTTCTTTTTGTTGTCTGATTGCTGAGGCTAGGATTTCTAGTGTTGAATATGCAGTGGTGATAGTGGGCCATGTTCCTGACCTTAGGAGAAAAGCTCAAGTTTTCCCCACTGAGAATGATATCCACTGTGGGATTTTGCATAGATGGCTTTTATGATATTGAGGTATGTATCTTCTATCCCTACACTGTGAAGAGTTTTAATCAGGAAAGACTACTATACTTTGTCAACTGCTTTTTCTGCATCTATTGAGAGGATCATAAGGTTCCTGGCCTTTTCATTTATTTTTCCAATATATCACATTGATTGATTTGCAGATGTTGAACCAGACTTGCAGCTCAGGAATAAATTTCACTTAGTTGTGATGAATAATCCTTTTTATAAATTTTTTTTTATTTTTAAAAATTTTTTAATTGTTACTTATTTTTTTCCCCAGTGTTCCAAGATTCATTCCCCATTCCCCACACCCAGTGCTCCATGCAATAGGTGCCCTCAGTACCCACCACCAGGGTCTCCTATCCCCCCACCCCCCTCCCTCCAAGTCCCTCAGTTTGTTTCTGTGTCCAAAATCTCTGTTGTTTCGTTTCTCTCCCTGGATTACCCTACTTCCCATTTACTTTCCTTCTCCTACTTTTAATGTACTGTTGGGTCCTATTGGCTAGTATTTTGATGAGAACTTTTGCATCCATGTTTACCAAGGATATTGGTCTGTAATTCTCCTTTTTGGTGGGGTCTTTGTCTGGTTTTGAGATGAGGGTAATGCTGGCCTCAAAGAAGGAATTTGGAAGTTTTCCTTCTATTTTGGCTTTTTGAAACAGCTTCATAATAATAGGTATTAATTCTTTAAATGTTTGTATAATTTCCCTGGGAAGCCACCTGGCCTTTGACTCATGTTTGTTGGGAAGATTTTGATTACTGCTTCATTTCCTGGCTGATTATGAGTCTGTTCTGGTTTTCTATTTCTTCCTGGTTCAGTTTTGGTAGTTTATACATCTCTAGGAATGCATCCATTTTTCCAAATAATCTAATTTTTGGCATATTGTGCTCATAATATGTTCTTATAATTATTTGTATTTCTTCAGTATTGGTTGTGATCTCTCCTCTTTTACTCATGATTTTATTTATTTAGGTCCTTTCTCTTTTCTTTTTGATAAGTCTGGCCAGGGGTTTATCAATCTTATTAATTCTTTCAAAGAACCAGCTCCTAATTTTGTTGATCTGGTCTACTGTTTTTTAGGTTTCTATTTCATTGATTTTGGCTCTAATCTTTACTTTAATCTTTAATCTTTCATTTTCACTTGTTTCCATGAATATTTTAAATTCTTAATTTCCTCATTGACCCATTCATTCTTTAGTAGGATGTTTTTTAGCCTGCATGTGTTTGAGCTCTTTCCAACTTTCCACTTGTGATTGAGTTCCAGTTTCAAAGAACTGTGGTCTGAAAATATGCAGGGAATGATTCAAAACTGTTGGTACTGGTTGAGACCTGATTTTTGATCCAGGATGTGATCTATTTTGGAGAATGTTCCATGTGAACTTGAGAGGAATGTGTATTCTGTTGCTTTAGGATGTAATGTTCTGAATATATCTGTGAATTCCATCTGGTCCAGCGTGTCATTCAAGGCACATATTTTCTTCTTGATCTTCTGCTTAGATGGATGGGTCCATTGCAATGAAGAGGGTGTTGAAGTCCCTTACTATTATTGTATTATTATCAGTGTGTTTCTTTGATTTTGTTATTAATTGGCTTATATAACTGGCTGTTCCCATGTTAGGGGCATAAATATTTACATTTTTTAGATCTACTTGATGGATAAACTCTTTAATTATGATATAGTGTCCTTCCTCATCTCTTATTACAGTCTTTGGTTTGAAATCTAACTTATCTGATATAAGAATTGCCACCCCAGCTTTCTTTTGATGTCCAGATGTAGAAATAAATATGGAAGCAAGGTTTGTTCCTTTTGAGGGCTGTGAGGAAAAATCTATTCTCTGCCTCTCCCCTAGCTTCTGGTGGTTGTTTTTTGTCAGTCTTTGGCATTTTTTAGCCTGTGGCTACATCACTCCAATCTGCACCTTCTTCTTCCCATGGCATTTTTCCTGTGTGCAAGTATGTCTGTGTGTCCACTTTTCCTCTTGTTATAAGGATACTAAGCATATTGGATTAGGGCCTACCCTGCTGACTTTATTTTAACTTGATGACCTTATAAAGACCCTTCCAAATATCCACAGAATAACTCTAGCATATCTTTTTTGAAGGATACAATTAAACCCATTTTTGGGACGAATATTGTAAAGAATAGAAAACTCATTTAAATAATTCAAAGTTCTTTTTTATATCAAAAGAAGATCTATCTTTCCAAAATCTCTAAGACAATGCAATTATGAGACCATTTTTTCACCCAGCTCTAGCTGGTAGTACTTGAAAGCCAATCAAACCTTCGTACACTGTCCAGAGTTAATTTAGAATAGTAATTCTTTATCTGCTCTGGTCTTGCTCTTAAAATAAATAGTTCTTCAATTTCTCGTTCTTTAACTATGTCTTCACACTTAGCATGTGCCTCACTCCTTTGAAAAATAACCAGGTTCAAGCTCACTTTTCTGCTTGACTTCATTGCTGTCTTCTTGGAAATCACTCCTGATTTTTTTCTGTCTTTTCCCTAAGTTCTTTCGTGTTCAACTACCAAGTCCAGTTTTAGTACCATGAAAATTACTGGCTTTACACATTCTGTTAAATCTCCCACAGGAAATACTCTTACTGTTATTCGTGAGCAAAGCAAAACGATTCTGTGCTTTCTTTCATATGACAGCACTTAAAAATAGTTGAAGAAACTCTTTTATGCTTTTCATGTATTACTTTATCTGTTTCATTTATCTGGTTTAGCTTAAATTGTAATATATTTTAGAAGGATTAACTTATGCATTACCTATGCAAAAATTCCTCAAACCTCAAACTCTGGCTTTGTTATTCACTATTCTAACAAGTTGTAGTTTTCTGCATGCTTTAGATTGTCAACTACAATTACTTATTCAATCTTATTCTACCCACAATGCTATCTGGCTCTTGATACAGAGATATCATTTAAATCATCTTTCCAGTTCTAGCACAAGGAATTAAAATTTAAATTTATAAGCAATCAGGAAATTGAATTTGAATGAGTGAATGAGTAAAAGAGTCATGAGCTCTATAGCATTACCTTGTAGTTGAATAGTCATTAGCTCCTCAGTATCTTATAATAGTAAGTCTATTATCTATCTGATTATACACCTGTATGTATGCTCATTAGTCCATGCTTCACTTAAAATGTGGCAAGCAGAATTGGACCGAAATGTTTTGAATTTGGAGTATAACTTCCAAATAAGAATTATTGCAAGTTTTTGCTTGAGGAATAAGTGATATTAGTTAGAATAATCTAAACTTCAGGAAAATATAGCTCCTGTATTGATTAATTTTATGTGTCAACTTGACTGGGATAGAGGATGCAAAGGTAGCTTGTAAAAAACATTATTTATGGGTATATTTGTGAGGCTGTTTCCAGAAGAGATTAACATTCGAAACTATAGGCTGAGTAAAGAAGATTGCCCTTACTAATTTAGGTGGATGTTATCCAATCCATTGAGAGCCTGAATAGAAAAGGTAGAGTCGGAAGTGATGTGCTCCCCTTGAGTTGGGACATCCATTATCTCCTCCCCCAGCCCTGGCATGTCTAATTCTCTACTTTCAGACTCTGACTGAGACTTATACCATTGTTCCTGCCACCTTGTGTCCTTGGGTCTTTAAACTAACGGTACTTTTTTTTTTTTTTTTTTAAACTAACGGTACTTAAACACCATTAGGTTCCCTAGTTTTCATGCCTCAGACTTGGACGGAAAGACACCACCCACTTTCCTGGTTCTCCTGCTTGCAGACAACAGGAGTGGGACTTAGCCTCCATAATTGTATTAACCCATTCTTATAGTAAATCAATAAATA
Organism: Spilogale gracilis; assembly: GCA_004023965.1. Lineage (NCBI taxonomy): Eukaryota > Metazoa > Chordata > Mammalia > Carnivora > Mephitidae > Spilogale > Spilogale gracilis. The sequence goes on along the minus strand of PITA01002118.1, from coordinate 5,689 downwards.
GAATACATATATCCTGTTGGCTTTGCTTTTATGGAGAACCCTAATACAGTACCTAAATGTCAACTATTCAAAGAGTAGTCTAATTCTTTCTTAGATAATACTGCAGGCTGGGGCAAATCCACTTTGAATGCTCATTTGGGGCACAGAGTAGTAACTGTTTTGTTATCCTCTAAACATAGCAAGCACATTCACCCTTGAGATTATTGTCAGAAGGGAAAAACATTACAAGTGGCACAAGTATAGGGGCTTTTTGTTATCTAGTACTCAAAATCACATGTGCTTTCTGCTCACAGACCATTGGTTAGAACTCACACACTGGCCAAAACTAATTGTAAAGCAAGCTAAAAATATTGCTTAGCTGTGTGTCTTAGAAGAGATAGATTTTAGTTAGCAGTCTCACATATGTCATTGAGACAATCTTTTGTCAGGAAGACTGTAGAAAGGTATACTTAAGGAAGTGAGATAATGACCTATTGAAGCCAATAGAACTCTAGCTAACTTTCTTTAAGAGAGTACTGTGGGAAAGGTACTGTTGTAAGTGAATATATATCAAATGTATATCAAAATTTATATCTTAGAAATTTAATTTTTTGGCACTATTATATGTGTTGATTTTAATAATTACATAATTTTGTTCCATCTTCTTTATAGGTTTCATTTTTTATATGATGTAAGCTAGAGAGTTTATCTTTTTTTTGCACACGAATGGGCAGTTTTTCCAACTTCATTTATTGAAAAGTCTGTCATAGGTAACTGTAATCTGGAATGCCTCTCTGTTCTATATTGTATTTTCATATATAAGTGACTCTGTTTATAGGTGTTCTAGGGTTGATAGTTCCTATGGATGTTTGGAAAAGTGAATCCTCAAAGCTAGCACTTCTTACAAATTTGTTGTGGTTTTATGGTCCATTACTTTGCATATAGTTTTTAGGATCAGGTTTGTCAGTTCATGAAAAAGCCTTTTTGGAATTTAAAAAAAAATTGCATAGAATTTATATACTTCTATATCTATTTAGGTCTTCTTACAGGTCTTTTGATATTGATTATTTTCTTTCAAAGTTCATATGTCTTTTATTGAAATTCTGTGTCAGAGCTCTTAAAATTTTATTTCCTTTTTTGTTTGCTGGCATACATGATATATGTTAAAAATAACAAATATTTCTAATTGGGATGTTTGAGACATAATAACTTTTGGATAGAGATATTGTATGATCTTGCATATTACAAATATTCTCTACAAAGTATCTTAAGATTCTTGTGAGGATAATTATAGGCATAAAGAAAAAAATGGTCTTTTATGTTTTCCTTTCCAAACAAAATTTATTATTGTTTTTGCTTCACCGTCTACATATCTGTGTTATATTTCTAAGTAGGAGCAAAATTGCCTATTCTAGATTTTAAGCACATTTCATGATATAACTTTTTACTAAGTTATGAATGAGCAGTTCTATTACTGTTACTAAGATATTTTAGTGAAATACCATTTGTATTTTGCATTATATTTTAACCTTAATATGCTAATATCTTTAATATTACTTATATTTATTTTAATTTTAAACTATACTTGTATTTCTTAGAGAGCTTGAACCTAAGCATCATACATAATTATTTCATATACTTTATTATAATTAGTTTGCTCCTGTTTTATGTACAATATGTTCACTTATGATCATTTGTGAAATTAGATGAAAATTTCACTTAATCACACAATTCATACCTGGCTTTGGCATCAAAGATGTACTTTCCCTATATAATGAATTGAGGGACATTCTATTTTTTTCTATTACCTCAATGTTTATATGAGATTAGTAATATCTTTTACTTAACGGTTTGATAGATTTGCTGATAAATACATCCAGATCTGATTCTTTGTTTTGAGGAGAATTTTAAATATTGATATTATTATTAAATCCTATAAAAAGTATGCTTCTAGTTTTTATATTAGGTTTTATAAGTTATTTTTAATAAAGCCATCCATTTTGTTTGTTGTCAAATTTATATCATCTATTTTCTCAGAGCCTCTTGTAATGATGGTTTTTTAAGTCTTCTAATATTTTCTATACCCTTTCTGTATTCCCTAATCTATCTTTACAGAAGTGTGCCACTTTTATTAGATTTTTCAAGGAAACATCCTTCTATTCTAAATTTAATATTTCATTAACTTTTTCTTTTCTTTTGCTTTATTTCTGGGTTGTCTCATTTTCTTTTCTTGTTCCTCTATCTTCTTAATTGAATGGTGAGGTGATTTTTTTCATAATGTCAGTGCTTCAAAAGATGCATTTTATGCTAAATTTTTCTAAGTATTTATTTAGTTATATATCATACTTTTGAAATGTACTAAGATTCATTCCAAATAACACACAACTTTGTGATCACTTTATCCAATATGAAATTTATAAGGATGAGTTACTTAGAAGAGGTTTTTTAATTTCAAGATATAGATGTTTTTAACTTCTCATTAAGAAATATTGATGTATTGGTTTGTCATCTTAAAAAGTACATGATTCAATCATTTATTTGAAGAGTTTGGAACATTCATGAGAAAATGTAAGATGAAAATTTTTCTGAAATTCCTATCAGAAGTGATTTAGATTTTTTTAACTTCTCTTATTTCTTATCTTCCTTTTCATATTTTATCCCCTCTTTACCCTTAATCCTGCTTTGTATGTAGTCAGTAAAATCATTCTCTTTCTGCTAAATCTTTTTCCTCATCTGTCATTGGACCTAAACAATGAATCCTTCATTTCGACAGTAATTTTATCTCCAGAATTTCTATTTGGCTTTATTTCTCTTTTAACTTTTTAAAAAATATATCTGACTTTTACCAATTTTATATGGTTTTGGTTCCTTCCTTTATGTTTTTAATCTCTGTAAGCATATTTATTAGTGGAACATATGAACTCTTGGGTTGTTTTCCTCAGTAATTGGATTTAACATATTAATATCCATGAATAGTTATTGGTGGAAATCCTGGGGGATCTTGAAAAGAATACCTGTGTTTTGTTTTGTTTTCTTTTTTTAACCAAATTTACCAAGATACCCTGGGGCCAATTTGATGGACTAGGATCATAAACTAAAGTGTAACAAAAACAATTTCAACAAAGGTTAACTCAGTACAAAATTGATGAGAAGTTGGGCACATTTGGCATTATGCGATACTAGGCCAATATTTTGGAAGCTGTTATAGAGTAGAAGAAAGAACAGAAGAAAAGATGAGAGGTTCAGTTGGCTAAGCATCTGACTCTTCGTTTCAGCTTAGGTCATAATTTCAGGGTCGTAATCTCATAGTTTTGAGATTGGAGTCTGCTTGAGTTTCTCTTCCTTCTCTCTCCTGCTCATTCACACACACACACACACACACTCTCTCTCTCTCTCTCTCTCAGATAAATAAATAAATCTTTAAAAGAAGAAAAAAAGAAACAGTGAAGTTAGAAAAGTAACCTGATAGGGTGAAACAAGGAGAAAAAGAAATACAGTTCTAGAAAATCCTGTTAGACATTAAATCACTTTCCACTGTCATCATATTGAAGAGAGGGTTTTTTTTTTTAAGATTTTATTTATTTATTTGACAAAGAGAGAGAGATCACAAGTGGGCAGAGAGGCAGGCAGAGAGAGAGGAGGAAGCTGGCTCCCTGCTGAGCAGAGAGCCCGATATGGGCCTTGATCCCAGGACCCTGGGATCATGACCTGAGCCAAAGGCAGAGACTTTAACCCACTGAGCCACCCAGGCACCCTGAAAAGAGTTTTATGTTCTCTTTTTTGGGTAGATGGTTGAAGGCCCTAGCAGGCATACATTGAAAAATCACATTTTCACAATATATTGACTTTCAAGTGACAAATTCTTTGGGGTCCTCAACTTCAAATCAAATAATGATTTATTTATTTTTCCTTGCATCTCTTTCTTTCTTAACACACCTCTGTTGTGTTTTTCTCACCACTTTACCACTCTTCTACTACCATATTTCTTTTATAAATCCTTCTTTCTTTAGTATATTTTTCCATCCTTCTTCTCTTGGTCAGTTACTTCCTGTAATGTTCAGGGAGTTATGCATCTTGGCTTCAGAAATTTCCCAAGCTTTTTTCTCCTTACTTTGTATCTTGCCCTTAGCCTCATACAAGTGTGTAAGTTCTGGCCACCATGAGACACAGCCCATCATGAAGGGGACTCTCAGAGTACATTCACTCTAATGCAAGGATAACCTAAATAATCTTCTAAATTTCTATAATTTCCATTTTAGGCCTCACCTATTTTATTAAAAGTTAGCTGCTTCACCTGTAAAAATGATCCCGTTTAGTTACATACAGGAAAAACCAGAATGGTAACATGAAGTCACTTCCTGTAGATATGTATATATTTCTCTTACTTAGTATGTTTTTACATATTATTGTCTTTTCTGAGGGAAAAAAATGTAAGTGCTTTGACTCTAAAATTTTATCTCCATTTTGGATAATAAACTCTCTTATAAGACCATATGAAAATTCTCTAAATTCTTAGTTTCACTTTGTTCTGTGCCTTTTCTCCAATACTAAATACACAAGAAACTATCATACACATTTAGGTCTATCATTAGATGAAGATGATGAGGGACCCAAAACAATAAATTGGAAGATAACCAAACACTACAGCTCTGTGTCTCTTTCATGGCATATTAGTCAGTATTTCAAATATCTAGTTTCTTAGATTTCATTAGATCTACTCAAAATCTCTTGGCTGTATTTTTAGGGAACTCCCTGATGATAAAGTCTGAAATTCTACTCACTTGTAGTCTACATTTGTCTTCTGAAACTAGTGTATTTTGCTGATTCCATACATAAAGGTATTAGGAATAAAATCAATACTGACATTTGTTTGAAAACCATGTGGAATGTCTGACAAGTCCATGCAGTTCACTTTACAAAGTGAAAAACCAGACATTTTGATAAGTGAAATGATTGCCTCACAATCCTCTCTGGTATCAAAGCTGTTAGTTGTTAGCCTTCATCTTAAGGATGAAATTACAGCTACCTGTTCATAAAAACCTCTTTTAATGAGGAATGGCTGGGCTATAGACAAATGATCATTATCTTTCCTTCTTTGCAAAGAAAAACAAAAAAAAGCCTTGACATGATGAAGTGCTCTAATCAATTCCAGCCTCTCTTTTGTTGTCAAAAAATCTATTAACCTATGGGAAACTGTGGCCTTAAAGGCCAAAGATTCAGCATGCTGATTGAAGAAGATCCATAATTTTTGTTTGGCAGTTTTGCCCAAATCAAAGGAATAAGCAAAATGACTGTATTTATTTTTTTCCATTTTACCAATAGCATGTTTTTTTTTTTTTCTTCCATTCTGTCTGGTTACTCTCACTTAAAGGGTTTTTGCATAGCTCCAAGTGCTCTGTCTGGACCTTTACTGTATCTGAGCTACTTCTAGAATTTTACATTTGTGGATAAGTTTAAGCTAGCACTCCCATCTCCTTGGCAGTGTCTCAGATACTTATCTGAAGAAAGTATAAGATTTCTTCCAGACTCCTTGAGGGTATCAGTCTTTAAGAGTCAACCAACCTTACTTTTCTGAAGGGAAAATCAATGTTTAAATCAGAATTAAGAAAAGCATAGATTCTGGGTTCTACTTTAGAATGCCATCAGTATTAGAATACTAAGTGAATTCAATATGACTGACAGGTCTTGAGGGAACTTATCTTTTAAAATT